>VOMN01045570.1:0-65668 GCA_014899125.1 Orchestia grillus | reverse complement strand
GGTATATACTTTGTATGTAACCAACTTTGGAATAAACTATTTTTTTTCTTATTTTCCTTTCTTTCTTCCATTCAGTTCTTAGGAAAATTCGGTGGAAAACATGATTGAACGATTACAAATATGTTCAATCTATGCAAAGGTCAGTAATGAAGACTATAAATATATGCATGTATCAACGAATAAGCAGGTTTGGCTTTTTGGCACATTTTCACTATAGAAATAAAAGCAGGAAAACCGCTCTCAGATATATCGTTTTTACAAAAAGCACTAGCAGGAAAAAAAACAATACAAAAATAAGATCTTAAAATTGAGCTCTTCGACGGCACAAGTCATTTTCAACACTGTGGACAAAGAGAAAAAAATGACAATAACATTGTTCATGAAGAAATTTTTCAAGCAATGAGAAATTGCCGAGAATTTTACGATGAGTTGACTGACTGTGTGAAATTTAAAACCGGTTCATTTTTTGAACTTAAAAGAGCCCAATATTTTGAAATCAAAGGAATGAGTTACGTATGTCCGAACACTGGTTTGCTAAACGAACACGTAAGTCACACTTTTCTGCAAGGAAGCTTAAAAGTAAAATGAGACGATTTGATGTAGGTCTGTTGGTTTGAAAACTTCTGCAAGCTTACTCTTCCCCACGATTGCTGAGGGCTCTAGTTTGGAATCCCTCATTCAAAATACATTTAGGTGCTATGTTTTGTAAGCTAATTCTTAAACAACGCCCTTGTCATTTTTGCTTCTCTTTGTCTACAGTGTGTTGAAAATGTCCTATGTAGTCGACACGTTCAATTTTAAGATCTTATGTTAGCATTGCATTTTTGTCCTGCTCCTGCTTCATTTTGCAAAACCAATGCATCTGACAGTGGTTTTTATTTTTATCACATGTTTGCATCAGTACTTCACCGCCGATCACTGAAAGTTTTCAATACATTGATTTTACATCAGCACGAAATGCAACGTACATATACCTAGCCTTGAAACATGAGATCAGATAAACTATTTCATGAAAAATTTACTGAATTATCGTGCCTGAAACTCAAACAATTTGGTCGGTACTGCATGAAAGCGAACATGCATGACTCGTTACCTAGCTTTTTGAAAACGATTTTGGCTTCAAGGACGAAACTTCAAAATGTGAGTAAAGTTAAGCAATTATTCTGACCGAAGCATCAGCTATTCACTCCGAAATTTTGCCCTTGCGTAAAATCTGCTGTGACATTCACATCAGTGAATAGAGGTCTGTCTACTCGTGCTTCCACGAGAGTCCAATTAAATTTCAAACTATAAGGTGCAAAAGTTGAATGAAGTTAGTACATATACTCAAACTTATTTATGAGAGTAGCTAAAGGCAACGTACTATAAAGAATAGAATTTGAACATTCAAAGAAGTCGAATTTTATCTTTCTATTTAACCTCAGCACCAGGGTGTGGTTTTACTTCACAGACGCAGGAGCAAAAAACACAAGCAACTCAGCATCCCGTCAGTGGTGGGAGCAATATCTAAGCTCATCAGTGGGGACGATTCGCGCATTGACATTATTGTCCAGGTTTTCACCTCTGAGATGGCTTTCTTTTCATTTCCGCCACTTGATTAGATGAACAATTTCCAATCCACATGATTTCTGCCACAAGAAAAATCCTCCGTGGTCTGGCATTCGTGCATCAGGATCACTTTTGGCAGGGAAATGAAGAAAGAGACTCAGTTGTGTCTCAATTGCCTCATTCCCTGGAGTAGCACAGGGAACATTTGGACTAGAGTCAAATTTGCAGAACGCATGAGAGCATTCTTTAAAACTTATACTAAAATTGCACATAAATTTCGTCTGCTTTACTGCAATTTTGCGGATCAGTTTCGATTTTCTTAATTTGAGAAAATTGCAATGAATGCGAAATCGAATACAAAATTTGATGTATGCGTGTCAAAATTATAACTGAAATAAAAAATACAACATTGTAAATATGACTAAAGTTAGTTTAATTACTTCAAGTTTTGATGAAAAATTAAAGTGTGCGTTGAAAATATGTTTTAACTTTGTTTTGAAAGCATATGTTTTTAACCCATTGCTGATACTCGCTCTGTTCACATCATGCGTTCAGAATTGAGGTATTGTGTCAACGTTGGGGATGTTGTCTTAACGCTGTAGGTATTATTTTGACGTTGTACGTATTGCTTTAGCATTGGAGGCGTTGTTTTAAAGTTGAATAATGTAATAATAACGTATTTTTTGCCTATGTTCTGTTCAGAACAGGCTTTCAGAGCTAGAACAGCATATTGTGGAGATTTTCATTAACAAGTTGATCTTATTTTACAAGCAATATATAGTATATGAGACTGCGTTGCTTCTTAGCTTCTTTAACTTAACTCATGCAAATAAAGTATCGAGCTTGCTCATATCTCCCCGTGCTTTGTTCTGTAATATTAATAATTCGAACTTAGACAGCATTTCATGGATGAAAGCTGTTCTTCAGTGAGTGAATGTAGGTTAATTTCATTTTTTGGAAAATTTATATGTTGCCGTACCAAATCTTCAATGATTCGTTAAAATAATGCGGCTTAACATCAAGGTGCTAGCTGGCATCTATTCCTTTTCAGACAAAGAGAGGTTCATTACAGTCATTTACACATGGCATCATAAATTTTTTATTCAGTTTTCGACCGCTAAGGTTAGTGCACCTGTTCTGCCCAAATTCAAATGCGAACAAAAACTTCTGCAAGGAAAAACAAGTCTGACGAGGCAGGCGAGATGCCGTCCCAGTTTCTCAGACTTTTAAGCAAAAATGCGGACTTACCTCGAGGGGAAAAAATTATTTTTTGGGAGTCGCTCGCCAGAAGGCTTGATGTCGGGCTTTGGAAGTCCGCTGAACAGAAGACTTTTTCAGCCGTGACCTCAAATCTTCAGAAAGCTCGTTCTAGAGGAAACCGATCTGACAAGTTCTTATATGGCCCTTTCTATAAAACCAAGTGGCGGTGCGTGGAGATGACTGGTCAAGCTCAGAGACTGAAAATGGAGCTGCAGATCGATTGTATCTTCAAATCAACGAATCCCTTCTGAAATGAAAGAATTAGGTAGATAAAAAGCATGCAGTAGTTACAGAAAATGAATACAAAAGCTTTTTGCTCATTGAAATTTTAATTTCAACACATTGAACAAATTTGTCTCTTCTTGCGCGTATGCAAACGTGGGCAATAGGTTACCGTAGACCTGTTGTTAAACGACTTCTATAATTTCTTGACTAGCAAAACGTCTTGGCGAATTGTTAAAAAATGCTGAAGTACGATTCAGTGTTTTCAGCAATTTCTGTGATCCATGCAATGCCTTCAAGATTGAAGACATATCTTGAGAGTGAGACCGAGAGTCAAGCGTGAGCACCAATGTAGTCCATAAAAATTTCGCGATAATTTCAATCAATGCCAAAATCATATCAAACCTGAGAGAAAACACACGTCGCTGAAACGCTTAGCTTCTGGCAAGGTTAGGATTTCCATAACTTCCTTATTGTTAAATAAACTACTCGTACTGATGACATGCATTTCAAGCAGAATTTATTCCTAGTTTAGTTGAATATTACTGCTGCTGATCGAAATTTTGGTATAGCCACCTAGTGATTGGCCTTTTCACAATTGGGAGAGGATGTGACAACGAGTCGAAATATCACATTGAATAGCATGTTTGAAAACGCTTCGTTAATTAAGTAGCGTGCTCAGTTTGGTGAGCTCAGCTTGTGGCGGCCATTACTATTTGGGTTAATACTTATGGAGCAAAAATAAACTGTAAAGTTTGCTAGAAAAGAGGTATTTATGAACCTAAACCTTCGTTTCATTTTAATACACATAAATTTAAAAGTACCGTTCCGAATTATCTGTCTACCCAGACTGTGCTGAAGTTCTGAAAGCAAAAATGCTTCAAAGTGATTGCTCGAAAAATTATTCAATAGAGATCAAAGTTAGAGGTCATACAGTTGACTCTTTTATTTACTTTTTGAGCATCTCTACATCATAATTTCAGTTTAAAACGCATACGCGTTAAAGTACACAAAACATTGCAGATCGTTTGAATAGTTCTGCATCTGGGCAAAATAAATGTATATCATTTATGCAAGCTATATGTTTTGCTTGTATTCACAGAATACGTTCACGTGCGTATGGTATGTCTTCTAGTATCACAAGCACAACTTCACGGGCGCAAAGAAAGCTCCGTAGATGTTATTTAAAAAACACCCTAGATGCCACTCACGTTACCCCAAACTGCTAGAACAAACCGGGCAAAGACCAGCCACCACTTGAGCCTGCTATGCCACCCACTGAACGCTGCAAGGAGACTCGGCCAACTGCGCCCCACAGCCCCGTACTCGGCTGTGGAGATCGACCTGCCCCAGCACGTGGGTGCTCTACTTACCTTCCCTCGAGAACATGTGGACAGCATTACGCACGGCTTGTCTAGAACTTAGCAGCAGCTTTACTCTCTTCGAAGAAGAACGTAACCAGTCGTGTCTTGAAAGAGGGCATCAGAGTGACACTTTCCCTTCAAGGATTATAGGCCAGCGCGTGCTCTATGAACATTCGCCAAAAAATTTGCCTTGTGAACTTAAGTTTTTGGCTTAGTCTGATCAAGATTCTCGTGTTGACTATGAAAATGAACAATTTGGAAATATAGCTGTGATGTACGTTGCGTCTTGATACTGCTCTAATGGGAAGGCTTTTAAGAGGTTTTTAAATTAAGTTACGATTTCATTTTCACCATGGTCGAAAAAATGTCAAATTTTTAGCAGAGTTCTCAAGGTCCGCATTTTGTCTCGAATGCTATTCCGAAATAAAAGAATATGTTAGGTAAATTCACAGATAAAGACAAAGAGTGCAGAGTTATACTTGAAGTGAAGGCATGTAGACTGAGTCAAGGCTTTCTCAGAAACCGTTTCTTGACTGACGTGAACTCCTCGTAGCATTAGTTCTTGTTTTAGGTATGTACGGAATGTCATGGGTTCATCCGTCTCCTTACGCAGCATATAACGTCGACAGCAGCCCGTGATCTTGCGAGGAGCCCTGGCTCTTAGCAGCTTGGAGATTATCTCAGAGTCTCTATGCTTCCGAACTTTGCACTTACAGTCGAGTATGGAACCATCACTCGTTCAGAAATTTGCCAATAGCTTAATCTTTTATTAAGAAGTTTGTTTTCGACTAGCTTCGGGTAATTCTTTGACTTTTGACATTGTATTCACTGAGCATCCATCTTCAACAAAATGTGGAGAGAGAATGATTACGTCGAACGTAGTTTCTTTTCATTATACTGTATGTGTTTTGGAAGTTAGTGAAAGCTTGATAAAACGTTCTCAATCAAGACACTAAAATTGCGCAAAAATAGCAACGATTTACCTAATATAAATTTTGGCAAGATGCCTTTATCCCATTCATATTTTGCTTCGTTCATTTTCTGGTTGTCAATAATTTTATTCTAATCTGTTTAAATGTTCGGACAAATATATATATGTTCTCTGAATAACCTGTACTCTTTACAATAAAGCAGAGCTTGAAATTTTCCAAAAATCTGTACATGAGAACTACAGTTGTGCGAATACTTATGTGCAGGCACTGTAGTTTTCCGTGTGTAAGATGACACCGAAAATTGGTAGTCCTTCTTAAAGCCCTAAAAAGTGATTTAAATTGCTCTAAATTTCTATTTTAAACACGTGCTTCATGAACAATGCAAATGTGTACACAGGTTTTTTAATACTTGCAACTTTATTAAATTGTGCTGGTTACATCTGAATGCTTATACAAAAAGAAAACGAATGAAAATAAATTAGGTTAAGAGTTGGGTCATACCATGAGTGTTTGATAGAAATGAATACCGTAAAGATAATTCGTAAACATATTTGATGAAAAAATCAAATTCCATGTATGCTCATCTACTTTCTGAACATGATAATTTGGTGACTTCAACTCGATTTGTTAAGAATTTAAACGGATTATAAAGAATAACATCACCTGCAATAGCTACAACTATAGCCTCAATTTTGAATCCATGGCTACTGGATTAGACTTACTACTGCAGCAGCTATCGCAGACGGTAAAATTAATCATAGAAAGTATGCTCGAATCAAGAAGAAGAATTGACATTTTTTAAGGCAACCTTGTCGAGTTTTTAACTCGGAAGATTCTGGTTTCTGGATTCTGGTTTCTGGACTCTCAATTCTGCCTTATTGACCCATTTTGCAGAGCTTTTCCTCGGACATCTGGTTCCGTCGAGTATCATTAGATGATAAGCGTCGCTCTGAGGCGGGGGCTAGCCAACGACAGGTCTGACGCTCGCTTTGCGGACAGCCCAGAGTGTCTTACGCGTGTGAGGGTGGTCAGATTGCACTAAAAACTAGCTTCTTACAGATTACACTACAATCCAGCTTCTTACCTCGTACTTGAGCTTAAACAATGCTTTCACAGTGCTGGAATCCCACTCAAAATGCAGGGATCAGGTATGATTCTCATCATCCCTGTTACTTGCCTCAGCAAAGAGCCTTTCCCCATTGTAAACAGACGTATGAAATTCTCTTGACTCACTCCCCGTCAAAGACAAGTTGACTCGTTTTTCCTAATTTGTATTTTGAAACTTAGAACGAGTGAGCCCGTAAAATGTTCGATAGAAACAAGTAAAAACTTGGTACGGGTTTACTCGAGCTTCAATGATCTACCTCGGCACAAACCAACCATTCCTGAGTGAACTCGTGCACCTCGGTCAGATGAGGTCGTCTGAAAGTCGCAAGTTTTGGAGTGAACTCTAGTGAAGGAGAGGGTTGAAAAAATTATTATGTAAAAATAGATTATTTCATGTTAATATATTGGACTCTTGTCGAAGCGTCAGTTCGAAAAATGATGTAGTCCAACCTCCAAAAGAAGGTTAACACAGTGAACTGCCGAACGCTTTTTGTACTTTGTCGAAATAATATTTACTTGAACGCTTTTCTCGTCCATAATGTTTATCCTCTGGAATATTTTTTAATTTCTGCTAGACCTTCATGTTGTGCATAATATTTTAAGATATACAATGTATCCATGAAATTTTCGCAGATTAATAAACTCCTTCCCTGAATAGTGATTGACAACGGGCATATCTACGCCAGGTAACCTTCGATGACAAACAAGCTATCAATAAGACAGGATTGATCTGAATGTAACCATATTGTCGTCCTAACTCAAGGGAGAGACACAGTCCTACTCTCGAATCCGAAAAAGACTTTGTGGACACGTCGTACATTATATACAGTACAGTATACAGTATATTCGCATACACGCGATAAATATTCCGCGAAAAAATGCAGTGAATCCTAACATTTGATAATGGAGGATCTTCAAAAGGTTTTCATTTTAAGGCTTTATCTTTTATTACAGTCTGGGATTAACAGACTTTTGCGCATTATCAGTTAAGAAAGTGAAGAAAAAGCTACATAAGAAGTCTGTAAATAAGCAACTCTAACTCCTAACTCAGGTTTGTATGATGTTAAATGTATAATTATTCGTGTGGTAAAAATATTTATATTAGTGTCCTGTTAGTCAGTTCTTATATACCTTGCATTTGAATGGCTTCCACAGAATCTGCCATCAATCAACTTGCCTGAAAAATACGGAAACTAAGAAGACAATATCATATATAAATAAGACATTGATGTTGTAATGATACTGAATTCCGTAATTCAATATTAAATTCTATGCGACACCTGCTTGAAATCATGGAAGTATTAGAGCTCACTTACATACAACTGAGGAAGTAGGACGGACTTCGACGGTGAAAGTATAAGGTTGTAACGAAAGTTGTGTCCGTTTTTTGAGTTATAATCTTAGGGCATCATCAAACCAATTTAACTTATGAATGATGATCTATGTTGAGTCATGGAAATCCCTGATATAATATTTTTTTTTCAGATTTTGTAATAATTACTACAGTAAATTACTATTACTGACCGAGATGTACACTCCAGGTAAAGAACACATTAGGTATACTTTATTGTAAGAATTTCAGAAGGGCAACGCACCAATTTCAGCCGGAAAATTGCTCAAAGACACTTATGGAGATGATGTGAACAAAATAACTTTGTAAGATTTTTTTTACCAATTATAGAATATGACATCAATGTAGAGGATGAACCTTGAAAATGACGCTCCAAAGGACTCAATTCTGAAGAATTGCAGGCTGTCATTGATGCTTATTTACCCTAGTTTGGAACAAGCCAATAGGCATTTGAGATTCATTGGATTACTTTTTATATCCAGGATTTTTTACAGTGGCCTTTTTTGAGTTATGTCACGAGCCTTCAGCCCTGCATGGACCAGCCTACCGCCACCACCGCTTGACTTAATTAATAAGCTTCTCTGTGCCCTCGCTGGTCTCACTGAGGGCTCCCAGGACAAGTCCGTTTTACATATGGCAGGAGGGGCCTGCATAGCCACTTTTTGGAACGTTAAATACTACCGAGAGGCAGGCGTACAAGATCATGTGCCTTAGCCTGTCTTTATCATGAGCGATTAAAGGGACCTGTTGGGTCGCTCGTCACCGTCGTTCCCCTCGATGGCCGTCGCTCAACCCTCGTAGTTAAATCTGTACTATCTGATCGATGAGTGCATCCACAACTATCTTCTTGAGTTACTATCGTTACCGTAGGGACGTAGCGTTATAGCTCAGCCGCCTCGTAGATGGTGGTGGAATGTTCGTTAAAATCTGCCGTTCCTCATCTGTACTACGCCACCGGACTGCAAAGGGACTCTAATTACTATTAAGAACACGCTTGTCCCAGGCGCATCTGTCTCGCACCATTATATGAGCAAGGAATGAGCAGGTAGAGCTTTTTATGAGCAAGGAATGTTGCGAGTCTTTGCTTGAGGTCTATCTTCTAAAGGGACAATCATTTACCCGTATACGAAGTGCTGCATTTGTACCGCTTTAATACAATTTCGTAATTCCTAATAGTGCAGGTCTTGCAAGACGTAAATCCTTATTAAGCCTAACTTCCGTTTAGTTAGAAACTTACACTAACTGTGTCATTGATCATTTTCAAAGCGTCCCCGTCATTATTTTCCTGCTAATATCTAATTGATGACGTCAGAGTTAGGTTGGAAAAATCTGAACTGGTTACTATTGCAATATTGCAACTTAATTAGGTTACCCTTAATAGTTTGTAATAGTTTTAAAGCTCACTGGTGGCGAGCTCAGGGGTTTTTAGCTTACCGTTACCTTCATGAAACTTTACGAGTCCACAAAGAATTGTTTAACCCGTCGAGCTGAAAAGTCCGACCTCTTCGCTTTGCTCCGAGTCCGCGGCCGCTCTCATCGTGAGCTGTGGATAGAGAGGCGCGAGTAAAATTTCTGAGGTGTATGATGCCAGGACGAGCAATAATTTCAATATTTTAGGTTTTGTCTCAATGGTTCAAATAAAACTACTGTAAGAGACTATCTAGTTTAAAAAATCATGGATCCTTGCCCGTCCAGAAACTTAAAAAAAAAATGAACTGCCTGTTTTGAATGACCTAAGTTTTTAAATTAATTTTATGTGCATATCGCGCGTAGACCTAGGCAGGCTTTCATGTAAGCCCTTTCACTTCGAAAGGGCTGAAAATTAGAGATAAAAAAGGAACGTTTTGAAGCAGCACATTTTATGAGCATTGAACAGATATAGCTCAGAGTAAAAATTTCTCGTGTTGACCCAATTGTGAGAGCTGGTCTGACGGCTTGCAGGGAGCGGCGGTGTGTCACTATAGAGCCGGGCGTGTTATGGGGCGGATGGTTGGGAGCTGGTGATCCGAGGGAGACTTGAACGTAACATTCTGAGTGATCGCGTACATGAGGGAATGCTGTCCTTCTTAGCAGCTTTTAATTAGTTGCTAACACACCAGGACAAAGACGCCGCACTGTCCTTGTAAGGTAAGCATATACACAGATTCCATGTGTAGTGTTTGATAGCTAGTTTAACTGCTGATGATTGAACAATTGGAAGACATGCATGTAAGTAGGAAGTATTCGTGGAATTGTAGAGTAAGAAACTCCTTCAAGCCCTTCTAAAGACTGAGATCATTTCTGCACGTTGTGGTTAATTTAGAAAGGTTACGCAATGAGTAAAGATCGGCACTGTTCTATATCTGTTTAAGCATTTACCAATTTATGTTTTCAACTACAATCTGTTTAAGCAATCTGTTGAAATTTTGTTTGAGCAACTTTGTACCTGTTTAAACAATCATCAATTTAGGTTTTCAAGGACAATCAAATCGCCAGCTATTCAATCGCTTACAAAATAGATATCATTCGAATATCAGTTGCTGAATAAAATTGCTGCTCATGTGCAAGGGTGCTCCAGGAATTTCTGTACTCTATATTATAGGAAATTGTACCACACCACTGATAAAAAACGTAAATATGATTAACAGGCTTACTGAAAATATCACATCCGAGAACTTACGACAAGGAAGAGTGAAGGTATTGGGATCCATTGTATTTTAATTGCAAAAGTGATTTTGTAAGTTACCCAATCTGACTTTTGCCCCTGATCATCTGGGATTGTGCATAATTTTGACAGCCTGTGTGCAAATATCTTCCCCGGATATTGGTTATCAATGGGGCGGTGAAATGTTGGCTGAGTGGCGTCTGCAGGAGCAAGAAAATTTAAGAAAGTATCGAGTGGAAACTGACTTGGAATTTTACAATATTCTTAAATGAACATATCCATGTATGAAGGATTTCTACGTAACTCGCATCATTTTCATTGAAGTATGTTTCTTGACAATGAAAGCACAACTGTTTGATTCGTACAAGGAAAAACTTCGTGGGAGACGGAGTACAACTTAGGAGTCTTCCACTTTAGAAGGACGACGTTTTGAAAAGCATAGAAATACTGAATAACGATTGATTTATCAGTGGTGTTCATTTAGATACCACTCGGTTTATGATGTCGATTTTTCAGGGGTTCAGGTCCCCAACACCTGCAGTTAAGATCCATCGAGCGCAATTGATTATTTAAAATGTCAATTTTTCAGTGTGCTTATCGTTTTTTAGTCATGATGATCAGTGAAAAAAATGCAAGTAAATTCGCTAAATTTATTTCATGAGACTTGTGATTATTAAAGTTACGCTGCAGTATTGACAATAAAAAATTGTGCACAAATTTCAGGTGAATCAAAAAACGACTTAGGCTCCTCTACTGGAAGGCTGTTGTGCATAGAGCCATCCGTGGCGTTTGCACAACACTTTGATCCGTGTTCTCTTGGTTCGATTTGCTTCAAATTATGTTTTTTGATCTCCAAAAACCTACCCAGTGAGACCAATTGTATATTCTTCCTGGCATGACATATACGACATAGTAAAAATGGAAGCATATTTTATATTCAAGGAGTATCGCGCTGATGAGTTTTCATTCCTTTTACGAGACTATAAATATCAACCCAGAGATGAGAAAAGGTTCGGCGTCTGCGAGCAAATGGTAATAAACTTTAATAAGTACCGAAGACTTACGTCCCTCGGAGCGGCAAACATTATATTTGAAAGCGACGGTTTGAATTCGGTTTACAACTTACTCTACATACATTGGAGCTTATGATGACCGACCACCTGAGACTTCGCTTTGAATTCGGTCAGCCGACCGTCATACTCAACTTGCCAGTAGGTACAAACCATCTTGTTTTTTCAGCTGATGCTTTGCTAAAATTTGCCTACCGAGTTGTCGACCAACGGTGTAGGTTTTACACTCACTCCCTTAGGAGACTTTTCAAGGCAGCCAAAGTTGAATTGGAGCACAGACTTAACTTTTTTTTATCTTTTATTTTTCAAGCTTTTTAAGGAGATATCTATTCGAGGCCTGTGAGAAGTCTCTTTTACTGTAGAGCGTAGAGCTTCTGCTATGAACAGCTACTTCCTTGATCAGAATCTTTGCAAGTAAAACTGAGTTCTACTTCGTATATACTTGTCGCTCCCGATGTACTTCCCTCTACTATATTATGAGAAGCAAATCGGAGAATACGTACTGTATACAAAATGCAGGACTAGAAATCTTGAGAACGCTATAATGCTTAGCAAATCCGTTCATAGCTGGAGTGTAGAGCAATGAGAGACAAAAATCACAGTCATACTCGAAAGCTTGAAGCTGTAATATTCTTCATCTTTTGTTTTGCCATTAATTTGACTAGTTAAGAGCAAAACTCGATAAAAGTTGAGTTGCTAACGGAAACCTACTTCAATTTTAGCATTCTTGTGTATATTTATACTCTTGAACGGAAACCGTGAATGAATTCTTTTTTTCATAAATTTTGTCTGTATCGCGAAGCTGAAACATAAACCTGACCCACTCCAGCATTCTATAATTTTTTCTGGATTTGCTCGGTTAGTGGGAACAACTTCTCTTGTGCCCCATATTTCTTGCAGAGATTTGTGCCCAATTAGAGCGCTTAGCTGTCGGCTGCTCTTGTTTTTGTTCAAGGCTTGGCGCTAAGTTCATTTTTTAGAAAAATTCAGCGATAGTACGCACAATATTTTAGCCAACCGCTAGGTACAGATAAGGCCAGTGAGTCGCTAGGTACAGATAAGGTAGTAAAGCACAATGAAAGACGGTATCAGAAAAATTTCATTTTGACTTGTGATGCATTGATAATTTTTGAAGCTCAGTTGGGAAAAACCTGATGTAGAGGAAATACTTATTCTATGAATTATTGTTTCTCGGAATTAAACGTTATTTTCTAACTTTTTTGATCGCAAACCAACAGAATATGAATATCATTTCTGTGAATGCAAGGTACTACGATTGTGTTTTGTACTTTTACTTGTTTTGTTACTGGTAAATTATGAAAGGAAGGTAACTTTAAAAATTTATTTATCAGGTCACGAAACTAGAGTTCTAAAATTAAAATTCGCTCTGCTTTGTCTTCTTTGGCGACGAAGAAATACGAAATTATAATTTTATCTCGGAATACATGAGAAAAAAGTGAAATTTTATGACGTGTAATGAGCTACATCGACTCCAGAGATACACCACTAGTGAACCGACGTAAGTTGCCATGGCTTTGAGGCCAGCCAATGCAGAGAGAAATGAAACACTTACATATAACGTAGGGCACGCTGTCATCCGAAATAAGAGCTTAAGATCATGCACTGCTAAATCCCTCCAATAACTGAGTGAGTAACTTGATACTAAAACTTAAGGTTAGCAAGCATGGAATGAGTAGCTAATTAAAATATAAACCCCAAGATCCACTGGTAGGAAAACATATTCATGTGAACGTATATCGGCGTATACAGACGTACATAAATATATCCCCTTCATGCTTCCAAATAAATTAGGCTTCAAGATTCATTTTAAATGTTTAATACGAGGGACTTTGATTCATATTCGAAAGTGTGGAAATTCAAAATTTAAATCTTACAAAGAGAATGTTATGTGGATATTTGGTTGTTGAATAATAAGAAATTAATTATGTGTTATACTTCTAGTAACATGATCTTAGGGACAGAATAGGGTGGAAATTACTTCGGGGAGATTTTAGTCATTCCTTTCTTTAAAAGTTCAAAAAAGATAAATATCAAAAGAAAATGGACATAAGTGGAGTATCCTTTCCACGAGTGAAAATAAAGAATAATAATAGCGTCACTCGATCACTTTTCTATCACAAGCTTGAGTGTTATCATGCGGCTTCATGACTACACGGCAATTTCCCGTATTTAAAAGACCCTTAATTCTCGAGAGCTATCGAAAATTTCCCTTATTAAATATTTTCCTCATTCCCCTTATCAAACAATGTCATAATAAGCAAACATAGTCTTTTACATCAGATGAGGTAAATACGACGTTGCTTAAATTTTTTCATGAGTATGATAGACATAAAATTTTGCGAAAAGCGCTCGTGCAATTCGTTCAGAGAGAACCAATATTTCAAAATAATTGGTGCGCCATTGAGTTCTGCCGCAATCAAATGTAGAAAAAATGGGAGGAAATCATGGAGCAGTTATGTAGTTGCTAACAGGAGTTTTTGGTTGTACATTTTGATGTCATGTTTTATTTTGAAGAATGTCGATAATTTGCTTCAATTATACTGGTTTTGAAGCGTGAATATTTTACAATTCTGGCATTAATCATTCATTTTAAAAAAGTACTGTAGTCATAGATTTTGAATCCGCCAAATGAATTTCAATGTTTCATTATGCACTTTCAAGTGTGACAGCGTATGACCTCAACAAGGAAACTTCTCTGCTTTGCAAACTAATTCTTCACTGATCTTCTTGACCACGCTCTACAACTACTGCTGATGGGCTGCTGCAATGGTTGTGGTAATGTTGTATTACTACTGACCACTATTACTATTACTTCTGTGCTACTACTGGCCATTACTTCTACTACTTCAACTGTTGTGCTATTGTGCTACTGTGCTACTACTGATAGCTATTACTACTACTTTTGTTCTACTACTGACCACTACTACTACTACAAATGTTATGGTACTACTGTCCACCACTACGAGTACTACTACTTCTGTCTTGCAACTTTTCTGCTATATCTGACGACTATTACTACTACTGTAGTGCTATTACTGACAACTTCTGCTACAACGGTTGTGCTCCACTTTAGCGACTCGGAGCTGGCTCGACAAAAGAATTCTATTAATATTGTTCTATAAAAGAATTCTATATTATTAAATGCACAAACCAGGAGGAGGGGGTGGTGAGGGCTTGAATGACGTAAAATATTTCTTTGCTTCAGATGAGGGTGGAGACAATGATGCTGTGTGCCACCCTGGCCTGCTCCGTGGGATGGCAGTCCCGAAGTTCCTCCAAGTTTTATGTCGGTGACTGGCGACGGCAACACAAGGCTTTGCATTCGGAAAGCGTGAGGGGAAATAATTCGTTCGTGAAGGGGAAATTTAATGCCAATTACCAAACACGAGAAGAAATGGCTTCGAATTCATATAATTTCAACTCAGTTGCATACCAGAACACTGACGCACGGCAACCAAGAACAGATTTTATGAATAAAACCTCAGTGGTAAGTCAGAATTTTAGATCACAGCATTTTAAATCTAGAGGCCAACAAATGAGTGCAAGCAAAGCAAGGAAATTCCTCATGACAAAACTTGAAGACATTGCACGCGCCCTCCTCAGTCTCGGACTGATGAACTCATGTTCTCAGGGGCAAAGCAAAAACATTGAAGCTCTTTTTGAAGAAATTGTATCACTGACCCTCTTTACTACGGAGATGAACGAAGATGAAGCCTATTCCAGAATACAAAAATACGGTCGGAAGCTACTCTCACGTCAAAATAATGAAAATATTCCCCTAAACTACTGTCAAGGTAGTGACGACGTACTAGTGACTGCCACAAAAAGCTTGAAATCAATAGTTAGTAACATGGATGACGGGCTAGTGTTCTTCTTTGGACAAGAATTGGATTTGATTGACTCGATTTCAAGTCCTGTCCCAGAGAACCTGCTCACTTTCCCTCACTTGGCTGATAAAGCATGCAGAAAATGGGCCTCACCTGACAAGATACAAAGAATTTCGTGCGTTCAAAAACTACAGTCTCTGTCGACGGTTTTCAGCTCACTATTGAACGAATTCAAAATAAAAGGAAGCGATTTGGAGCGCCAGAAGAGATCTCTTGAAGAGTTTTCTAAAAATCCGAACATTACTAAAAAGCGGAGTGGATATGGAGACTCCAGCCATGGATACCGGCAAAAAGACCACGGCTACTCGCATGGCAATGGCTACAGTTACGGAGGACACGGTTACGGTGACGGTGGCCACAAGTATGGCGACGGTGGCCACGGGTATGGTGATGGTGGCTACGGGTATGGCGACAGTGGCCACGGGTATGATGGTGGCTACGGGTATGGCGAAGGATACGAAGATGACTCCTCGAACTTGATCCTTATTCCAACGCATGACAATACAGATGACTACGACAAAAAACTGATTAAGCTCATCGGGGCGCTGGCAATAGGCACGTATTGCATTCTAGGTGTACTTGTCTTAAAAACATTGCTTAGCCATCTGTTTGCGTACCGTAGACCCGGACCAATTGGGGATAAGGGTTTCCGAGGAATGAATGGAATGAAGGGAGTCAAAGGAGAAAAAGGAGATAAAGGAATGCCAGGAGAAAAAGGACCTCAGGGGGCAAAAGGAGTAAAAGGTGCCAAAGGTGCCTTAGGTGCTCAAATAGACGGAGATCCTGGTCCTACTGGACCAGCAGGAGTCGATGGAGGAGCAGGTGAACCTGGAGTGCAGGGTGACGGGGGTGATGCTGGTGAACCTGGTGAAATGGGAGATCGAGGTGAACCTGGAGACCCTGGAATGCCTGGAAGCCCTGGAAGCCCTGGACAATCTGGAAGAAAAAGGAGATCACTTCGAAAAAGCGAAAAAAAAAATCTTGTTACTGAAAGTTTTATAGATCTTCCGATATTGCTTGACAGTTTGTACACCCTTCATCGAGAGAAAGAAAATCGATTAGTTTCATCAGAGACAATCGCAGATGTGGTCAGTCGCTTGAATCATCTTTGGAGTGTGTACAAAGACCCCGCGGCGTGTGGCAAATGCTCCCTTTTTGACTTCTTGCAGGATGAAGATGCAGAAAACCTGGACGCGTTTATCCTGTAAGTACTAAACATTTTATCGATTTTATCATGATTCTTTGTTTGCTTCCTGGTGTTTAAATACGCATCGTTGTATGGGTTTAGTAATACTATGTATCTGTCCGGAAATGATTCAGATGGAAACTTGTTCAATTTTTCAGCATTTTCGCGATACGGAAAGTTCTCAAGCCAAGATGAGGAAAGACATAAAATAAGATGGGAAATTTTAGTTGAGGCTAAGCCTCAGTGAAAAAATTAGTCTTCTTGACATTATTCGTGAGAGAGAATAGTACGATGATTATTTGAGGTAGGTTTTTGCTTTATTTCTTAGGTATTTTTAACACACATATGCTATTTTGGGAACGCTTATAATTAGAGCATCTTTGAAAAATGACAAAATAGGCAACATTACAATATTTTTGTGTTAATTTTCAAGCACAACTTCATGACACTTGTCATGACACCTGGAGTAGAAGGGATATAACTGAAGAGTGTCTGCTCGAATAGACTTGTGCACAAAATTTTACAAAATCTGTCCGTTTGTTGTGTTCAACAACAAAACTGTGTCCAACTGTAACGGGAAATGTGTAGTTGAACACAAAAAATAATTTCAATAAACCGCAGCCTATGTCGGCTATGAAAGGTCCTTTCAAGCACTGTTATGCAAATAAAGTAGGTGTTATACATGTACTGTTTATCCAATATATGGCCAAAAGTTTATTTACCATAGTCTTACAACAGCAAAAAAGTCGAAAATTGAATAACTAATGTATTTTTGTACGTGGAATACAAAATCCGTATAAGAATAAGAGTACACACATTGTAAAGCATTGATATAATATCGACAAAAGTGTTTAATCACCGCCTTAAAAGGCATCTAACACACCCACAAAATTAGTTTTAAAAACGATAATAAAAAGTTCCCGAACATTCTAGAGTGGTTTACGTGACAGGAATGCTGTAGAAACTTCTAGGAAAATAATCAATTTCGTCTACGTACAAGTAGGACCTCAGTCAATGTATGAGAGCTACATGAAAAGAATGGCATCGTTGAACACTTTATTTCTAATATGGTGAGCACTAAAAAATTGTCAGTGAGGACGAAAAAAACAATTGTAATATTACATCAAAGTAGTTTGGGTATTTGAAAATTTTTATCTATGCTAAAAATACCAATCTCAACCTTGGTGACAGGATTCGCCGGTTCATCCACGTCATTCTACAGCTGGTCTACGACGTTCAGAGCGTCCATCTAAGATTTCAAGCCTTTCGGCTTCACATATTGTCCATGTAGTAAAGAAAACTCGTCGAGGGGTTCTATTTGAACTTCAACATAATTTGGAAGAGGCTGGGACAAATGAGTGCAAAAACATAATTCGAGCAGTTTTTGGGATTGACGAATTCCGCCTTCGCACACCAATGAAAACAGCTTCGTTGAAATCAAAGCATGCCATAAAAAGTCTCAAGTTTGCTGAGGTACATTTAGAAAAGCTTGCTAGTTTTACGACGTTGTATTATAGTCTAACGAGACAAATATTGAGCTATTTGGGTGGAACTTTTGACAATATATCGGATGTTTATTGCACCTATTGTATTTCTCGTCACATACCAGCCAAATTGCCTCTGCACTTGTACTAAGCACTGATGAAATGGGGGGACCTAAATTTAGGATGAAACTCTAGCCTTGAATTTGTAGCGATTAATCTCAATGAAGTACACATGTGAAATTGGACGGATTAATTCGCTAGGTCATAGCGAATCATATTCGTTCGGTCTTGGAAATTTTGTTTCATCAATTTGAATCTCCGCGAATCTAAGCAGGCTAACCACCGCTTTTTTTGGTCTAATCGTACCCGGTGGAATCTGACTTTATGAAATTTCCAAATTTTTCAACACAGGCTTTCTCCCACGGTGATTGATCTCTTTATTACCCATATAATTTCAAATTTAGACATTCTGCTTTATCACAGACTTATGTATTCAGGAGATACAGCCTATCATCAATAGAAATACTCTTATGAACGTCATCAAAGCTGAGATTCGCGGTATGGCTATAGAAGGAATCTACGTACACACTCGTACATGCACCACTCCGAGCAGTGATAGTAGCTTGACAGTAAAAATAACGATTTCTTGACCTCCTAAGAATCGATTCCAGTATTTTTACAGGAAATCTGGTGCGTGATGGCAACAATGCAATCAAATGTTAAATCTTGAAGCATGTAGTGAGTGTTTAAAGGGAAAAAAATTATTGAGATTATTCAATTACGTCTTACCGGAGGAAACACCTTTTAAACGAAAACTGTCAAAATTTTATCTATATTGGCGTAATTAATTAAGGAAATATAAAATGATTATTAATTTAAAAAATATTTAACATATACCTGCAATAACACTACTACGTTTACTGAACAACATCGTTATTTATCCACGTGAGTGCCACGGAGTTCTAGGACATCGAGAAGTCTCATAATTAGGAAATCCGTTAATTCCTTTACAGTGGACTGAATTTCGCTGCCCATTGATGGCTTCCAGTGAGGTTGCTTTCGACGAAAATTGAAGTCCATCAGCATGAGCGTACTTTTGATAATAGCCCAAAAGTTTTCAATTGGGTAGAAATCGATGGTAATAGGACGGTCAGATCATCGGCTTTTCACCTTGGGTAACCGAACTAGCTAAGAGTGCTTAGATGACACGAACAGAGTGGGTTGGAGCGTCGTCATACTAACAACCAAGTCCCGTCGTAGCGAAAGAGGTAGGTCATCTAACCAATGCACCCAAATTTCATTCAAGAGATTGCAATAGGCAGCCAGCCAGAAGCAGATGTCATTTTTCAGCTGTACTCCTTCAGGTACTCTGATAAGACCAACAAGTCTGTCCCTTAAGATGCCTCCCCATTTCATGGGCACTCCACCCTGTTGATGGTGGCGTCTAACGATAATGACGTTCTTCCCCAAAATTCCCCCAACTACTCGCATTTGCCTAGCCGTCCGGTCAGTTAAGGGTCGCCTGGGTCTCATCAATGAGAAGATCGAGACTCATGTCCATTTCAGATATTTCCTTGCCCATTCCATCCTCGAACTTTTGTGTTCTGCGTAAAATGCGACATTTTCAGCGGAACTTTCAACGAAAGATATGGCCCCAAGAAAGGCATTCGTTATGGATTTTGATACCTCAAGACGACCAGCTGCTGGGAAAATGGACTTGATTGATTGCACACGTCTTTTTCGAGCTGATGACCAATATTCTTCAAATCTCTATCACCGATAGTCTTGGAAATATCAGCAGCTGATCGTCTTTTTCTTGGTGATAGTGCTTTTGGAATATTTTCACGGTGACGGCGTGATGACCTAGTTCATAAGCAATGACGTCAGGCAAAGCACCTTTTCCAGATTCCTTGGTTATAACTTTTTTTTCATCATCGGTTGGAGCTATCGACGCTCCATTACTTTTGAAAATATAAAATGCTATTATCACCAGGCACAGAACAGCACAACGTGAAAAAACACAATGATGTTGGCATAGCGTACCAGATTTTCAGTGAATTTTTTTTGAAAATTGATTCAAAGGAAGTTGAAAAGTGTTAGTTATATTACCATATTATTAGCTATAATCGCTGGTCGGAGTGTAAAAGCGTTTATTAGTGTATTCTTTGAGGAGAAGTTCAAACAACACAGCAACAACTTCATATTGTACGCCCAAAGCTGTACATACAACTCGTACCACAATTTTGAAGAAATCACCGATTTTTCAAATTTCTTCGAATACAGACCACTTTGATGAAACCTAATACGAAGCAGAAGAGCTTGGAGCAAAACATTTTCTGGGTATCGAAAAACGCACCAAGGACATGTTGGTTAAAGCTGACTTACGAGTAAATCTGATTTCGTATAACACTTTTTCCAAAAATATTTTTGAAGAACGTGCGTTGAATTAATTTCATCCTGCTACTAAATACGTTGGTGATATACAGTACAAGCTAATGGAGCTGCAATTGCACCCCAAATGTCCCAACACTACCGTCAACACACTTTGCGTGATGGCGCTTTACGTGTTTTCTTGCGTGTTCTTTATAGAAAAAAGAGACGACCTGGTCACTAGTAGCGACTGACCGCCGTAGCATGGAGGCACTGTGTGGTCAACAAAGGTTAAAATGTCTCTTCAACTTTATAACAAGTTGTTGTATACGATGCAAATGATCGTACCCTACCCGCTATTCACGCATTCTTTAATTAGCCTGCTCGAGTGCCTGGTACTGACGTGTCCTCCCCTCTCTCCCCACAGTGCCTGCCGGGTTCGCACACGTGCTCGGGGACGCTGGGTCCCTGCAGCTCCTGCACCAGGAGAGGGCGGCCCGACGCTCCGGGACCAAGATGCGCTGTCGGCGCTCCAAGAACTCGTGCGACCTCGAGATTCTCTCGCTGCCCCGCCCCATTGGGGGGAGTGCACACCTCTGGAGGGAGGTTTACTGACCAATGTTCTGAACTTTTAGCTATTGATGATCACTTGCTTGAATCGAGACTTTGTTAATGCATACTTCCATTTCGAGGCGATCCTTAGTCCAAAGTTACTAGATGTGTTTTCTTGTCTGTATTGATCCTTCACATACGCTTGTAGAATTAAGATTATATGTTGAATTATCTGAATAGTAAAGGAAGTAAATTAAATATGTATTATTGTCAGAATTAGTCCAAGTGTACGCGTTTTTTATATTTGAGTTGTAATGAAATATGATGAAAGCGCTTTTATTAAATCAGAAGCTATGAGCCCATCAGAAGAGGTTGTAGAAATACAAGTAACTCATTTTCTTCATTAGCGTCATTCATTCTAGCAAGGCCTGCGATGGTCGAGACAATGCTGAGGAATACATTTCTTTGCTTTGGCTTCCATGATGTCGTCTTTAGAGCATGACCTGCTCAGCGCTTTCATCTGCGAACATCCTCACTAATATCACAATAAATCAAGAATGAAGTATGAAATAAGTGTGAACTACGTGAGTAACTTCATACGTGAAAGAATTAAATCAAATCTGCAGTAGATCTTTTAATGTCGTTGGAGCGAATTTTTGCGCTTTGTTTCTTACGCCTTTGCGTGCGCCAACAGGTCACTCTCCCTTTGCTCTTCTCAATATTCTACACTACGCAATTTTTTTCTGGATGCGATGTTTAACATCAACGTTCTCGAAAAACATAACAACAAGAACAATGATAATAATATTGCTATTTGTAATAAAACATAATAACATGAATATCTTATGCCTAAATATTCATAAAGCTTCATTTGAAGTATTCTTTCGATGATTTTGACTCGTAACTAGTGTTACAAAATGCAGAGTTTATTTTTGAAAGTATTACCACTCAAGATGTAATTAAAAGTGGTGAGTTGTAGGAAATATTGTACAGAACTGCGTCATAAAACTTTACTCAGCGTGCTTCTTTTGAATCTTCATTACGTTTCAAACTTTTTTAAGCCCGGGACAGCAGCATGCTAAGCTTAAAAATGTATTGTTCACATTCCATAGATAATGTCTCTAGAGCTTTCATGTTGGAGCTACGTGTAGAACAGGCTTTGCATTAAAGAACGAATCACAGATAATGATGAAGATCTGCTGATGAGGGAGTCAATATTATTTTCTTATTTGAAACTCTTGTTTCACCCGAGCTGTGTGTGTTTCTACTTTTTACTGGACAGAGTCCCTATGCCATACTTATATTGCAGAGGCCATTTGCCGTACAGTGCCGAGTTTATTTTTTATGTATACCTGAGGCCATTTGCCATACAATGCAGAGTCCATTTGTCATATACTTCAGAGGCCATGAGCAGAACATTGCATAGTCCGAATGTCATGTACTTGAGACTCGAGTCATATCGTCAGTGCGTTTGATAAACTTTCCTTTAAGTACAGCCAGAAAAGCAAGAAGGGATACTCCTCATTTTGGAATGATTATCAGAACAATTGCTGACTTTAGTTTTTGAGTTCAGAAGATTTTTTCTTGCAGAGAATATTTTGACTCTAATCTGTTTGGAATATCTTCTTTCTTTGGATATAAAAGAGGAAACAAGATAACAGTAAACGGTCAGTAACAGTACAGTAAGAGTAACAGTAAGATATGCGTTGCAGCGTTCTGTTGCCAACGTTTCAATTTTCATTTCGAAACGTACGACGCTATATGAGTCTACGTGGTGGAGTGTGAGTCAAGCCGACACAATAACAATCTCAACACATGCATGTTGGTGAAAGTTGAAGATAGCAGTCAATGATTCTATAAGACCGTCCTGTAGCACACCTGTCTGTGCACCTGTATTCCCACATTAATTGTCTACCGTAAAAGTTCTATTATGTAGTTTATATTAAATATCACCATCATATTTTACTGCAGGATAATGCACAATCTAATCTGCCAACAATTTATCCTAAGTAAAGTGTCATTCAATCAGTAAGTCTTCTTCATCTACGGGAATTTTTAATAGAAGTAATGTTTCAAGTAGTTTTTCATTACTTACATCGAGCCTAATTTAACGAAAGTTTTGTCTTGAAAACTTGTGTTGCAATAACTTCCTCGAGATACTATGAATACTCGAATGACTTTTCACAAATTTTCTTTGCCATGTATTCCTATTCGATATATGTATCACAATCGTGAACCTTTCAGTTTTCTTTGAATGGTTTTCAATCCCAAATATTAATAGTTTTCTGACAGCAGGAATGTAGCTCATACGCTTGCGTCATATTATGAAATGGAGATGCTCTCGGCATCCCATCAAGATTTAATGAACTTCAAAAATATTCGTGAAGATAACACGTTCAACTAAACTGTCAGGAATCTGAATATTTCTATATATATCATTAAAGCGGCGCAGGATTTTTTCACAAAAAATATTGGTCATACGCCCAAAACGGATGTCTTTCCGGTTATTCCAAGAAGAAACGGTTTGAACGGACAAAAAATACTGAAGAAGGTCAGGTGCATAGCTGGCGGAGTCTTCTTCTTCTCTGAAGGAATAATGACCATTCATTACGCCGTTGCAAAAGAACAAAATGATAGGCCGAGTACTCGCGCTGTTCCAGTGCTGCTCGAAGGATGATGAGTCCATTTCTCAGGCAAGGAAACATTTAGAACAGAAATCAGAAAATAGGATTGCAGCAATATTCGATGAAAATAGGTCGTCATTGATTTCAGAAACGCTTGAAGTTTATTATTTATTTAAAACATTGTTCGCCACAGCAGGCACGTTGCGGCCAAGTGGATGACACTCTGTGCTCTGTGTAACCCCGCATTCCTGTACACATTGCTAACTTACGGCATAATTTGAATCAGAAGTGTAAGTTGCACCTTCTAACTCCGGCAAATTCTGGACTTGAGGCTCGTGTTACCCTTTGTGTTACCCTTTTTTTAAGGTGAACGGAGTAACCACGTCCAAGCCAGCAGTAACTGTCCAGATCGCATCTATGAGGGAAAGCTCTTTTTGAATCGCTTAAATATTTTTTCTATCCTTATACTGGATTAGAAGTGCAGTCCAAAAACAGAATTCTGCTCGTGAGAGGGTCAACCTGCAATGATTTTTGCATACAAGACTGAAGTTATTGTGGTAGCGGACGGGACAAAGCTGAAAGCTGACTCTTTGCTGCCTAAATGCAGCTCAGCTGTGGTACGCTGCAATCGATAATTATCACTCATTTCACTAACGCCTTCATTTTATGCCCATAAAACCAAAAGGAAATTTATTTCTCATGCACGTAGGGAGGCTAGTTTGCATTTTTAAAGGTGTATACTAGTAGAAGTTACAATTGTTTTTACGAACGTCTCTCAAAATCTTTTTATGAATAATGAGGCCAGTTTCTTAACGAAACATTGCTAAATTTTTAAGGAATTGACAGCAGTGATCTGGGTTCTACAATACCTTCCTCAAGTGAGCCTTTCAAAATATTACTTTCCTCGCACAAATTCTCCCCCCCACCCCCCGGGGAAATCTCCCATGAATCTCGCATTTCGTACATTGAACTTATAATTTTAGCTTTTTTATTTGTTGTAATACGGGAAAATATCTCACCAAAAGAGCTGGATTTTGGGGTCAGTTGTACAGTTGCTGCGGCGCTAGCCATCTCGTAACACGGTGCTCCATAACGCTGGTATCTTCGAATAACATTAGCCCCCGACGCGTCACGGCCTCGTACACGCATGATAAGCATATTTATTGGCAAGGAATAATGCGAGGATGGTCTTATTAGTTATTTATCTACACCTCAATTATTATCATTATTTATCTACAACTCAATAATAGCGTGGCGTTCTACCGTGGCAGAAGAAGCATCTATCATTCATTCGAAATAATGTAAATAACTGGAGAGTATTGTTCAACGTATTTACATATCTTTAGGTTGTAACCTTATGTAACGAAGGCTACCAGTCAACACTGCCATCAACACTGCCAGCAACACTGCCAGTCAATGCTACCAGTCAACACTATCATCAACACTACCAGTCAATACTACCAGTCAACACTGCCATCAACACTGCATCAACGCTACCATCAACACTGCCATCAACACTGCCAGTCAATGCTACCAGTCAACACTGCCATCGACACTGCCATCGACACTGCCATCGACACTGCCATCAACACTCGAGTCAATTTTCTAAGATGAGTCAGCACTACCAGCGTTGAGGACAATTTTGTACACAAGGGAAGTTGCGTATATTATCGTATTGCGCTCTGTTTAGCCATGCATTTCTGCATCATTTTAGGTCTGAAAAATGAAAACCCATTGTACACACTGCGAAATAACCACTTACACTTACGACCTAAGCGTTCGTCAATATTCATTCTAATATTTAGGAGTCGCTGTCAAACTGAATGTGGTTGCGGACAAAGTTTTAATAAGCGATGATTACCGAAGAATTTTTAACGCTACGTAAAAGGATGAAACTGGCTAAATCGGTTACTCGATTTGTCTTATTCGATAGATATAGAATTTTTGACTTTGGGTAAAACGAATGTATTGTATAACCTAGCAGTATACAAAGTTAGAAATACTGACACCCGTGTGGAGCTCCAGCATGAATCAGGGATTTTCCATTTCATGACAAGGCTAAACTGCCCCAGAAGTTGTATTATCAGTTCTCTCGCTCCGCATGTCGTGTCCCGACGTATTGGATCAGTGCTTGTTTATTACTGGCATGTGCTTTTAAACAAAGTTTGTCGCAAAAGTCGTTACACTGAATAGCTTAAATAAAATTTGTTGCGCAAGTGATCACCCTGAATAGCTTGAGTAGAGTTTGTTCTAAAAGTGAGCCCACTAAACAGCGTAAGTAAGTTTTTTTTGCAAGAGTGAGCCCAATGAACAGCTTAAGTAAAGTTTGTTGCAAAAATAATTTCCTGGAAATGAGTCTGAGCGAAGTTTAATTGCCACATAGGCGTACAGACTGAAAGAAGTTAAGGTTGCTCTTAGTAGAAAGAGCGATCATTTTGAGAATTTCATTTCAAACCCATGAATCTCATTAACGTTTTTTATTTTAATCCCTGTTACTGACACGCGAAAGAAGAAAACATTTTATTGAGCCTCTACGTAAGCCCGCAGGGATGGGGGCCTCACGGGCGCTGAGCCCAGAAGGATGGTAAGCACGCTAGAATTTCGCTTTCTTCTCTTTAACGCAACTTTGCGGTAAACAGTCTAAATCCAGCGAAGAATGTTATTAAATATTGAGTTGTAAATTGCAACTCAGAGCTTAAAACTCCTTGGTAACGAAACAGTCATTCATCATTTAATGTAAAAGCGTAGAATAAATATTCGCGTATTGCAAAGATTCGTAGGTAAGAATTTTTAGTGGTCTTATTGAAAGCCCCCGAGCTACCCTTTAATGCTTCGTGCAGAACCAGCTTCAGCCATTACTGCAGAGAATCAATGACCTTCAATGGACTTCTCTCAAACTGGAAGCTTCAGTCGAGAAAGAATGCAGTACCTCGTCACACTGGGCAAAAGTTTTCAGCTCCACAGCTAGAACATTTTGTGGTTCAGGCAATGTTCAAGGCACTGCCTTAGCTACAGTACGTTCATGCTGCTCTTCCAGCAGTCGGCATGCTCTGACTTACCGTTCAAGAGAAAACAAATATGAATTGCAGCTCTGAAATCGCACTCCAGACGGAAACGATGCTCCCGCTTTGGCAGGAATCAGGCGAGCGAAGAACAGGCAGAGCAGCAACGCAACTCTCAGGACCTGGTAATTTTTTTGTTCTGGGGTCGAATAAGATGCGCTTCGCTTTCGCTGCCGGGCTCCCCCCCCGCGTAAAAATTTGGTGTGGCTAGAAGAGGGAAAGTTGGAAAGGAAGAAATGAAGTATGAGAAAGAATGTGTTTTCACAATAGAATCGTTTTTTTACATGACGATTTGATAATAATGATAAAATTCGAAGATTAGTTAATTTTCAAACATACCTAGGACCTAAACAAGGTTATGAGCTTGTATTTTCAACCTGAGTATGAATTTAAATGATGAATGCAAGGGAATTTTTGTAAGAACAAAATTTACTAGCAGCTAAACAACCTACCGAGTGTTTAAAAAAGTGTAATAAACTGAATTCAAAAAAATATCTAAATACAGAATTAATCAAACATTCATGACAGTGAATTTGTCATAAAATGGAAAACGTAACCCCAACTAAATGATTTTACCTAATTATTCAGTTCCGTATAGTTTCACAAAAAGCACCACTTTTTCAACGTGAACTTGAATGCTCTTCAGGCCCCATCTCGCAAGAGGGGAAGCCCTTGCATATTTTTACCATGTAAATACACCAAAAGTAAATTCCAGTGTGAGCCAAACCCATACGTGATGAATGCTCAAACGCTGATAATAAAAATTTAAAATTAAATTAGCCAATACAATTACCAATGAAAATTAAAAACTCCTATGCAGAATTGAAGAAAAAGTGGAGTATTAATGGAAAGGTGTAACTACGGAGAAGGCGTCGGTTCAGATAATAATTAATAATACGGATTGCTCACAAGAAATGGTAATACGAATTCTTGCAATAAGTTGTAATAGAAGAGAGAAGTAAAGATGAGTGACGCAGTACGAGTACACAATACGGGCTTGAAAGAGAAGAAATAATGATCAAAGCAGAGACCGACTGTCGCTGCGATTCGAACAAGTGAGAAAAATAGGCAATAATTTAGATTATAAGAAGAGATAATGATGGATATAGTTGACATTAATTGTTACCATGGGAGATGGTGGCTATGCATAAAATATTGTTGATACGTTGGAGTAAGATTTTTACGTTGTCTTGATAATACCTACCAATATTACATTGTCCTGCCAATACCTACCAACATTCAGCATTTCACTGCCCACCGCAAGCAACATCCTAATATTACCTTCCCTTCTATGACCAAGATTAGCAATGTTAATACACTGTCCACTACAGCAAATATTATTGCAATTAATACGCTGCTTCACTAACATCACGACAATTATTACATTAACAAACCGTACAACAATGCACTTCCCACTCTTTTCTTAAGTTGTACCAGAACCATAAACTTCGACAAAATATTTCAATCAGATTTTGTTTTGCTGACAAATACAGCTCGATTCAATAACAAACCTGCGACTTGCAGTTGAGCAGAATCCACCATCACATATTTAAATAATTGAAATATTATTACAAAAGTTAAATAGGGGGAAAATAGTTTAAATAGTTGATTAGAGTCTTCTAAGTTACTGACAACATATTCCTACATTTGGCCAGCAGGCTGGGCACCTGTTCGAGACACCATTGTTCCTGTGTAGCAGGGCGAACGAGAACTGTGCACGATGCGCGTAGCTTAACTCCTGCGTCACATCAATTTGTCTCATAGTCCTTTGAAGCATATTGTGCATTATGAGGTTTTCAATGAGTTCCTGCAACCGTAATGTGACATTAGGAGAAATGAAACACCATCTTCATTTAACGTCCGGAAAGAAGTAATTTGCGACGCTGATGATGAGAGTAATTTTTCTAATATAGGCTACTTGCATGTTTGGTGCCTCTGACATGAACTCTTATTCAGATATTATGTGAATTAACATACCATTCACACGCAACGGCATGCTGTTTTTATTCTTTGAACATGCTGGATCGAGAATTCCAGTTTTTAATCGATTCTGTCGGGTCGCAATCAGTCTAAGTAGCTGATAGGACCACGCGCCAGTGGCTCTCAACAGGTTCTCGTATAGCCTCTGGGGCGCGGCGTCTAGGATGCAGGTTTTCTGCCTATGTATCACACCGAGATCGCGACTGCTCCGTTATTTCAGCAAACCTCATAGATGGGAACGCATCATTACGAGCAATTTGTGCGTTCATGTAGGGCTGAGTCATTTTCTCGTTGTAAATCCTGCTAACATGTTGAAAAACATGTATGAGCTTTCATGTTTTTTTCAAAGTGTCGATCAATGTACGAACATCGTTAGAAAAAATTTGTAGGACTTCAGCAGAGGCGGTGAAAACGATACTTATTCATGATGGCACTTTAAAAGAAAAAGATTGAGGAATCTGTCCGATGCTTCTATGTTATTTTGATTCAAAACTATTTTTTAACCGTGCATCAAAGTTTTGTGATGAAATATGCATCAACTCGGAGAAGTGAAAGGTTGTTTCGAAAACTATGTTATATTCGTTTGCTGGAGTTAATTTTTTCAATATTTATTCTACTTTGTGGAGTCGTAAAGTACACCCGGGCTCTTCCTGGCGCAAGTCTGCATCCCCTCGAGCACCGCATCTGCGGTCAGAAGTGGAATCTCCAGCAGAGCCGTGGCCGGTTTGATGTAAAGCTATGCAGTTACGTTCCTCTTGATTTCAGTTCATTTTACCATAATCGATGGAAATTACCGTTAATGTAGCAGAAACTTCGAGCGTGTCGTGTTGTTCTGGTTCCCTCCCCCTTGGAGAAGACTCGACAGAACGGCAAGATCTTCTGCTGTATTTCAATCTTGTGCCGAAATAAAACATTGATCAGAGTAGATGAAAATTAACGTCGAAGGCTAAAAATTTTTTAGGGAGTTCAACTCTGAGTGCGAGTCCAGGATCAGCATCAGTATGTCAGGAAGAAGAGTCGAGGTGCTCGAACTTTTTTCAAGATTGCCCACAATAAACTATTCTTTCTAAACTTAACTCAAATCTCAATCGGGTCTCGCTTAGACTGACTTAACAACGCAGTAAAGGGGTCTACAGCGTTCTAAACAAGAATTTTTCTAATATTAACCCATTCGCGTTCATATTAAAGGATTCATGATTGAGAAAAGTGAGCCAGAAAAAGTTTAACGGTTAGAAACATTGTTTATGCAAACCAGTTTTGAATCTCCACGGTCTGCGTTGGATGTTTCTGTCTTTAAAAACTGGGTATTTTTCCGTTTCCTTAATAATTCTTCTTGAAATGTACATTTTCTTGCATTGAACTCAATTGAACTATTCATTTTTGCCATCGCTGTTTAGAAACCTCATCACGAAATACCACGCTTTATGGTCGAATACGAAGAAATGCGGGAAGAAAGGAAAAAAAAGTGAGAGAAGAAAAAAGTGTCTGGAGAAATGCTCCAAGAAATGCGACGCTCAACTTTTTGCGGGCGCCACCGTTGAGATTTCAAATCTCAAGTAGCGTTTGGTTCAACGAATTTGTGAGCCCAATGAAAGCAATTAGCTGGACTCGGGTCCTCATTCAGCATAAGGGACCATAATCAGGATTCTATTAGGTGCCGAGAGCGATAAATTCTGGTGTTGACTAGCAGCGAATAATCCTCTCGCCTCCTTACAGAACTTGAAATTATTCTCTGCTCTGCAAGCCGTAAATTCCGATCCAAGCGATGCATGGACGTCGTAAGTGGCAGGCTACATTAGGAACCCACAATGTGTGTCCAAGTTTCTTACAAATGATGACCTCACTTCATACCACACGCATGCAGACCGTGAGACGTCGATGAAATTACTTCGGAAACTTCTATTTGGTTTAAGAGTGCGCTCTGAGGTTCAACCTATGTTTCACAGCCTGCAGTTCCGTTTCCTAGCATTGGCATAATCAGGCAAAAATTGAGGATACCTCAAATATCCATTTGCAAAACCTCACTAGCTGTAATATTTACTAAAGCGTAACAGCAGAAGAAAATTTTTAATCAGCTGAGAAAACAGAGAACCCATTTATAAAGTTTGCGCTAAAACTAGGATGACTTGTGTTTGGAAATGCGTTGCTTAAAATCTCCATGAACTTCGACAGCATATTTTAAGCAGCGCGAGAAGACGCTTTCATCGAGACCTCAGCCAGCCGCCGCACCGAGATGTAGAGATCTCTGGTCTGGATTTATGAAGCCACTGGGAGGGCTTCTAGCATGGGAGTTCGAGTGCCCCCCTTTGTGCGAGTAATAGCTCGCGATGTTTCCACGACTTTTATCGGTTTTTCTTCGAGTAGGGACTTGTAATTCGATAAATACAACGAATTTTAACGTTGAATAATTCATAGTGTATCCCGAGAAGATTGAGTAGCACTTTGAAAGGTTGAATTATTCTTTAAGAAAGCTCCTGAGGCTTCAAATGAAGTAGTCGTAGTACCAGCTTCACATTGAGCAAACTGTAAATCAGGTATATGGCTCATCGACCACATTGGCACACTCATACATACACCACACACGCGCTCACACAAGTATACAATATACATTTTAAGCGAGTATTTCACTACTCTAGAGCTTGATTGAAAGAATTTTAAGCTTTTAACTTCTTTCAGCCGTATTATAATTTTTTTATTTCTAGCTAAATTGCAATGCTATCCAAAGTGATATTGCTTGTCGCATAGGACGTATAAATGTGATCATCATGGCTTAACTGGAGGAAAAGAACATTTTTATTGAGTGAATCTTTGACAGATATCTAACTAAGTGTTGTAACTCTGATGCAGTAGTTTTGATGCACAAACTACGCATGGCGATAGACAGAACTGTTAGACAAGAATCATCCAAAATATTATTCTGCGCTCGCACATCAAGAGAAACGCAGAATGCGCCCAAGTCTTCTCCATTAGTCGTTCAAACACAAGGTCTGTGTCAAGCAGTTCTAATGTATAACATTGAAACATAGGATTTAAAACTCAAAAACCACTGAATATGGATGCATAAAAAAATTGAAATTTTCAGCAATTTGATGCTAATTCACCCAAGCCACTATGGTGCAGAACTTACATGGGTTTGTATGGGCCTGTAAGCTGCCTTTTATTGCACGAAGATAATTCCTGTGAATACTTCTTGGGTTTCTCTGTCTTTGAAAGAAAGCTTCTAGAGTGATTCTAATTTACTAGAAAACAGGTTTGTATGAGTTTACTAATTGTATAAGCCTTTATTTAATTTTATTTCGCAAAAAAAATCAGTCAATGATATTCTCTCTTTAATATGGCTTTCTATTTCACAGTCCTGACTCGATTCAATTTTACTCGGCATTTTACTTCTATCATTCTAACTGCATAGCCAATGTCCGGATGCTAAAAGACTGGAATTTTCGTTGGTGGTTCCTCAGTTTAAGAGTGCGGGTAAAAAATCGAATGGATGGGTCAAAAATTTCCCTTCGCAGTGAAAATAGTAAAAGCTTGAAAAGATTTCTTGAAACTCACATTTACCATAAGGCAAAAAAAAACTTACTTATTTTTGAGAGAGTCTTCACGATATTCTACAGTCGTAAATCTCGTAAAATATTCATAACAGGAAAAATAATCGAGGAATATTCATAACCAAAACTATGTTTTCGTTTGTGTCTTTGTAGCAATTTCGCCAGGTAGCAGTCTATTTGGTCCGATCATTTTTTGCAACTCAACATCCGTTTATATGTTCGCGTAGTAAATCAATTTTATTGCCGTGGCTCAGTGCTCGTTGATGTTGTAATCATGTTTTTTTGGATCATAGGCTTGTCCGTAAATGTTGCTTCTGGCGGAGTGACGTCTTAATTAATCAAGCGAATAAATCGTTATTTGCTTTACGCATCTTTAAGCGGACAGCGCTTTAAAAAAATAAGACATTAATGGTCGCAATATTCACCCTCCAAAATTATAATCAGAACACAAATTTTGAGAAATATTCTGGTAAGTTTTTTAGCTGTTTCTTATCTTATTACAAACGAGACTCAGTTGATCGAGAATAGATCCAATTTAGCTCGGACAAGTTTTTACCGAGAAAAATAACCTAACCAGTCCAACAGAAACATGTCCGGCCGGTGACTGTTCAGGTCCCGGTCAGCCGAGAGCTCCTCCCTCGCATAACAAAAAGTGTTCTCAGCACCGGCAAATTTTTTCACGTAGTGTTTCCTTACAGTAAAGGTCGGACGGCATGAACTCAAGTAGCTCTTCTTGTGGAACGTGAAGCCTTCGGTCGAGGCGATTTTACTGGGTACATGGAGTAAGCTCGGATGAAAAAACTGCACAAGTGAAATGACATGTGACAGCTAGCTTGCGTCAACGCAGGGTTTGTATCGTTCAAGAAATAGAGAAGTGTTTTCTATCCGATGCTTGAAGTACAACGGTAGGTAATGCGGTCTCGGTATCAATGTGGCCCCTTATGTTACGGATGGCAGTATTGAGTCTCAGCTCAAATGCATCGCATGCAGGTAGCTCATCTTGTAGAATTAAAACTCATTCCTTCCTCATTTTTGGTTTTAAGGCATCAAGTGATGCCTGGAGATCGCTTCAAAGTCTCTGAGCCTCCAATATGAACCAATGTTGATGGAGTGACCTCCAATATGAACCAATGTTGATGGAGTAACTCACTTTCGCAGAAGGCGAGCTCATCGTAACGTGCTTCTCAACTTCGCATCGTTCGAAAATAAAGCCAACTTCTTAAAACACAGGAAAAATATTTCCCTAAAGCTGATCATAAGCCGCAACCGATAAATAACATCGCTCACTCTCAGGAATTGTGCTCTATCATTTCTTTAGCGTACGGGGAAAACTATTTTGAATTATGGTTCTCCAAACAATTTGAAGCTCTCATCTGTGTTCGAGGCGAGGAGCCAATCGAGAGGGCTTAACTCAGCCGACTAACGTTTCGTCGAATGATTGATGTCACACGAGTAAACTTCTGCGCTCCATAACTGCTCTGCATCGCCTAGATGAGCAGAGCCATAGCCTCCTCGATATCTATTTACGAGGCTGTAGGGAAGATAAATGTGCTATTTCGTTTCTCAGTTGCCGTGAGGTTCGCTACATGCACAAGCATTTACCATCAGGGGCGTAGAAAAACTGACTCTGACCGAAAGTTAGAAACCCTGCACGAAAGCTGGTTTTTCAGATGTTACTTGCATGATTAGAGCAATACTGGACTGTGATGAGCCGTTGTTGCAGTTGTTAAGCTTGATTGATGTGAAAAAAGCGATGGAGGTGCAGCTATGGAAGGCGAAGTTATTTTTCAATGGTGACTTTGCAGATTGGAAACGTTTTATGATTAAGATATGAATTAGTATGATAAATTTATGTAAAGAAGATTTCCGGCATGAAGATTGTTTTACATGTCAGGCCGCGCACAAAGTGACTATGAAATTGTCTAGCTGAGCGGTGTCCCTCTAACGAGCTTATCATAAAATGAAGGGCTGAAAATTTAGCGGAACGTGTCATAGTTCAACGAAGACATGAAAGTTGATGAATTGTCTCTTATCAATTAGAAGAGATTTTATAGTGGAATAAAGATAATCTACCGTATTTATATGAATGTACATACAGGCTACTGACAGGGTCCTTATCTTTAAATGTATTTTGTCGTGACGACTCAGTATTTCCTTACACACGGATTCAACAAATTTTGCAGATCACTTTTAACTATATCTCATTCCATTAACTTGATTGGGGTGAGGTAAAACATTCACGCAAAGTAAGTTCCAGAAAAATGAATTTATATCGAGGCTAACATTGATGACAATCGCATGTGTTTTGTACTGACCAATTGTTCTGCAGACACTTTTAGTGCCAATTACTTCCAATAAACGAGATCAGAAATAACCCTTCTGCCGAATTGATCAGTATATCAAGTGTGTTCATCTCTATTTGGAAACGCACATGTTTAAATGACTGTGTATTGCACTGTGCATGGGTGTTCACTGTAGGTCTTTTGTTTGCCATGGCGTGTTAAGAATATCGATTGGCTTTATTTGCAAAATAAACTCAAAGTTCAGCTAAAAATACGTACAGAGAACCACTCTAAAGCCACTGACGGCATTGATGTGGGACACGACTCATTCCTAATCTGCTTAATTTTCCATGTTACAACACAGCAATACAAATTGTTATAAAACTTGAAAATATTTACCTCCTATGCTAGTGTATGATAATAATCACTACATAAATAAAGTACAACGGCCTTTGATTCTGTGACAATTCAATTATCTATTATCAATTGATGCATGAAAATACACCCGGTGATGCTGCCAAAAATTTCGTCGTCCAGATACCAGGAAAACACAGGTCTAGTCCACCCTTCAACTTTATACAGTGTTTATGCACAAGTAGTTACGATTAAGTTTGTGCACAAGGAGTTACTAGTAAGTTTATGCACAAGTAGTTACCAGTAAGTTTATGACCAAGTAGTTACTAGTAAGTTTATGCACAAGTAGTTACGAGTAAAAGAGAAAGTTTAGAAGCTGTTTGGTAAAATAACGACCTATAAACTTTGCAAGGACTATTTCGTCAATTTCCAGCAAGATTTGAGAGGTTGATTTTTAAGTGAAATTCTAATCTGATCTTTCAGTGCATTTTCAAGCCCAATCTATTGAAATTGATAGTATTTAGCGGCAGTAGTTTATAAACGGAGTCAATTAAACGTTTAAAAGAACTGACTTTGCCTCTGATCACGCAGTTAAAACTGACATTTTGTTTTCATCACGTGAGACAAAAAACTAACACACTATCTGACTTTGTTCTTCCCTTTATATATCATAACTTCGTAAATCCTTATTTCATGCTGCACGTCCGATCCCGCTATTTTGATAGCGTACGTCGGAAGAACGCCAGGCTGCGGACTCGATATAAATTTCTATTTTTGTTTCACAAAATCTCTATAATACTTTATTTTAAACATCCTTGAAAACCAGGGGAGAAATCACGACTGACATTTTGATGGACAAAAGTTAGGATGTGCTTTTTTCTTGCGAATTCAGGTCCATACGCTGATGGTAATCCAAACACAATGAAAATTTTTCAGGCATTTAATAAAATGGTTCATAGCGTTTTCCCCTTTTTTTGGTACAGATTATACATTTCGGTAATTTGTTTGTACAGTCTTTCCTAAGTCCACATGATTTTGAACTCGACCCTTTACTACCTGGTGGAACTGTTACGTCATACATTACTTCAACTCTTAAGTTACTTAAGCATTTCTTCAATGGGCTTAAATTCGCTTTCAACATGTCTGGTTGCGAATGTGATGAGTGAGGCAGCTGTGACAGTTTACCCAGTCATGTTAGTTTTATCCCAACATTGATTGCCACCTAGAAGAATGCAGTTTACTACGAGAAATCATATCAGGCTTTAAAGGGCCAAGGGTGGTCCATTAAAGATTCATAATTTGAATAGAACGTCTGCACGAGGTGAGCGCGTTGCTTAATAGCTCAGTCTTTCATGACGCGCCGAGCGCCCATATTCTGAAAGTAAAACTGAAAATCATAATCAGAGTAAAGACATGTTCAGAAAACATGTTCAAATAATTTTTTTAAACAGAGGATTATGAAAGAATAATCTAGTTCGAGCTCAGCAAATTTAATGAAACACCAAGCATGGAACCAAAGAATAAATAAAAAGGTTACTGTTGGAATTCAAAAATATTGGTCTAAAAGTAAAAAACTTTTTAGTATAAACTGCAATAAAATTATTTTTACTATTTTTCATACATGTACGCTCGCATATACAAAGTTAAATATCATTTAAAAATGATTATTTTACATAATTCATCATATTCTTATTTTTTCCGTGAGTCTTGAAATCATTACACGTCATAGAACACTTGTAATTTCTTGTCGAAAATAAATTATTAATGTTGTGCAGTCAGCGCATTCATGAAATTTATTACTGAATGCCAGTCCTATTTCTTCAGATGCAGAATGTCTCCGCGACAACCGTCATGGATGGTAGAGGTACCGGCAAATCATGTCTTCAAAGAAGCTCCAATTGACGTCCTAACACAAGAGCTCCTTCGGGTGACTGGAGAGTCAATTTTAGGAAGTCACAGCTGAATAGAAAACATCCCATCTCTTTTTTCGTTTTTGCGTATAAACGCAAGGTGAACCCTGGACCATAATTTTTGTCATACAATGCACAACAGTTGTACTTTAAATCATCGACATTTCATTTCAAATATTTAGTAACATGGTCAGGGTTGTGTTCTCATTCTGTGGTCTTTCAATGAGACATTCGATTCTACCATTTATGTAAACTTATTTACGAATTTTTACGATAACTTATTAAGCTCTGTTGATTATCCATCGCATCGCAGTGAATGAGGGCGAACAGCTTCTGAATTAGGAACCATAGTTCGAATTATTGATGTAATTTGCATTTTGGATTAGGGCACTGTATTCTTGCTTAACGATTCTTGCCAAGTGATTAGCTGTATCACTTGTCACGTCTGTCCCCTACTTTCAAAATTAATGAACTTTTCTTTCTCTTTAACACAACAAGTTCGTACAGCACAATTGTGTACTCACACCACTCCGTTATCATACGTTTCCCAAGAACAAGATGGTACAAATGAGTAGAAGCTCTGTCACAATGCAACTCTAATTTAAGTTATAGATATGCCATTCTCTACAATCCGTAAAAGATTCAACACTTTGTTATCATTTCACGGCCTATCGTATGCATAGGAGAATCAATGTTTCAAAAAGCTATCTTTCAACTGAATTGTTTTAACTTAAAAAGGTACACGCAAAGAACACACGATGATTTTGGAAAATTTTTAACTTTTCAAGCTAAGGGCACCGAGTCACAATTAGAATTTTCAACGCAAACTCCACATTTTAATTTTGCAGTTGTAGTCCTGTTACTTGAAAACAAGACTGTACAATGCTTCGTTGTCGACTGAGCTAGAAATAAACGATTTTTATTTCTCCCATTCTTTCTTTCTTTCTTTCGTACGTCAAGCTCGCCTGTTAGTGCTGTGTCGTGTGGGGTTCATGCTTTCAGGGATAGCTAAAAACTATCCTAGATAGTCATATACTTAAATTATTATGTCTATGAATTTTAACATGCAATAACTTATACATCTTATATCTAAAGTAGCCATCTCTTATACTTTTCTTATCTTTCCTCAAATAGTTCGACGCCCATTTTCTCGGACATTTATTTTAAAACATGAACGTTATACAGATACGTAATCAACTAATTAAATAGGTAGAAAAATTTATTAGGATATCATTTAGAGATATAGGAAGACTTATCTTATAACTTGTACAGTTCTTATCATTATTTTACAGTTGAATCAAGCACAATAAGTGAGCGTAATTCCCAAATGATTATACGTAATTATAAGTACATACTTTAGGAAATGTCCTATGCGGTCACCAGCGACAAGTGCGAGTCCTTGAGTAAACTTACGTAACATAAAAGTTGCTTCTCCAAAATTTTCTACCCGAAATTTAGGGGGGCTTTTTGACAGGAACTCAAAGCACTGATTTAAATTATGTGTATCGCTTCCAAAAAAATTTCGCTAGTTATAATTTTGCACTTGCGCGCTTGGTATGAAAATTTACTTATGCTGCTCCAATTCGAGGTTTTCAGGGAAGTCTCAACCCCCAGCCCCAACAATTGACCGAGCTCCAGGAATTCATGCATCACACCTTAAATGGCAGTAATTTTTGATTAGATTTATTAAATATTTGAACGAAGTAACGAATGAGTTTTTCTTGTCAATTAATATCTTCTTTGCGCAAAAATTGTCAATGGTTTTGAGCAATAAAGAGACACTAGTTCTGTTCGATGTTCAGTCACTCTCATATTGATATATCCATTGCTAAGTTACAGAACAGTTAATCCATAGTCCAGGACTTTTTACTCCTACGGCTAGTTTCCATGTTCAAGCTTGATTTTCAGTATTAACTCTAAGAATTATTCTTTATTGAACTCATTATGAATTTTTGACCACCTGCACGAGCAAAAGCATTCCTTGACACACAGGACTGTGTAGCCGCGCATTTGTGAGCGCCTTTCGTCAAGTCACACGATCTCGAGAGGAAGCAATAGGATGCGCATTAGGATAAGGGCAGAGGGTGAGCTCCTATGTTTGTGCGCAGGTCTCCGGCTGCAGATCTGGTGAAGTCAATTGATACTGGAGGCTGCCGAGGCCGTGATAACGTCAGTAAACGCGGAGGGCGGAATGCTGGAGTGTGTGGGAACGCGGGTTGTGATCACAGACTCGGAGTCATAATCCTCAGAGAAGAGGGGTAGGATTTCTCACCATGTGCTGGTGAGGCTTGGTTTTTTGGCTGTTTGTTTAACAACCAAATTGAAAAGGTTAACCTAGTTATATCAAGCGGAATGAGATTCTTCAAAGAATAATGAAGAGTTATTTATTAACATAGGGCAAACGTTGCATCGGCTCCTCTACGTGTTTTAAAATATCAAGTTCTTCGAAAATTTAATGAATGTCACTTGAAAAAATGCATGACAGTATGTTTTACGTACTGATTCTGATAAGAAAGATATTTCAATCTACTGGCATAATTTATGAAGCACAGAATATGTGTAGATTTCTATCACTCTATTTTAGAACTAATTTACTTCCACGTGCCGCCCAAATTGGCCTTTTGTGTTGCTGCTGAAAGGTTTTCTTCTCTGATAAAATTACTGTTAGAATTTTTATATTTATTCGATCATTTCTGTAGCCTCAACGTAAGTTTCTTCTTTGAAAATAGAAGTCAGAAAATCGACCTCAATTCGAGGTGGTTAATATTGGCGTATGCGAAAAATGCTTTTACAGGACAACTTTGATTGAAAAATTTCTGTTGCAATTTCTAGGGCGGTTTGGTTAGGAAGCACACGGATTCTCTCTTACACAAAAAGATTCCTGTACTTCGTATTCATTTGATAAAGTAATCGTTGTACTATTTTATGTCAAAGTTCTGTTAGAGCTGCTAGCTGGCTTACAAATTTTTTATCCCCGATACAAAGATATGAATTTATACAATTCATGCCGTCCAATAAGGTGAGGGATAATAACTTATTTCCTGTATTGGATAATAACATTGGATAATGCTACGATATCTGCATTTATATTCTGTTGACATGAGGACGAAAACTACTCTTTATAATTTTACATAGTGGTTTTTGTCTTAACGTTTTTATTGAAGACACTTTGTAGGCAAAATTTTCCTGCATTCAATTGGAGCTCACGTTGTCTGATTCCTTTAAAACTATGATTTGTGGCGTTTTTCTTCCTTTGGGGGAAGCATTACATTCCTGTACATCAATATTTTAGTCATCATCATTATGAAAATGTTAAATATATGAATTGCAGGAGGAAGCCTTTGAGCAATTTTTCAAAATTCTAAATTTTATGTGCAAGAAACAAGTTAATTGTAAATGTCTAGCTCACATTCATTCATTTTCCCAAAATAAGAATTAATGAGCTCGTAGAGTCGTAGAATCAAGAAACATAATATTATAACCTGACCTTGAAGAACTGCGAGTATTTATTTAGGAGCAATTTTTCGAACACTTCATTCATGCGACTGAAATTTCACTGCAATTGCTCGTTCGTGAATTTCTCTCCCATGTCTGGTCCCTTGTGGCACCGGCTGCCACCAAGGGGCGTAGGTAGGACGCGTTTGGGACCTGCTACAGTTATCGACGCTCGCAGCCGCCGCTTGGACGCGCAGGCACGCGTGACAATTTGCGGCACGCGCCGGCGGCTGCACAGCGAAAATGATCCTATAAAGCGGCGAATTAGCGGCGCCCGCTCTTATTGAAAGATAAGATGGGGCGATGATGATTTATTCATTGGCAAGCCCGACGTGATGCTATCGGTTCGGCAAATTTGTAAATGATATCTATCTTTTGATTGCAAAATCGTCCAAGGAAAATGAAGCTTTTAAAACGGTATCAAGTTTTGCACTGTTCAACAGTATGAATGAATATTTGACGAAGACGGTTCTGCATTAATTTGTTTATCAAGAAAACTCATCCTAGTAATGCTGTTTAATTTCTTCAGCAGTAACACAAACTAAACACAAATTCGAAACTGGAAAACGTGAAATCGTTTCTTGGGTTAAAAATTAAAGAATATTAGAAAAAAAAAACATAATTTCATCAATTTAGTTCCTACCAAATTCAGAATCGAATCAATAGCCATGGGTCGCCCTAACTTAATTTATCTCATAAATAGAGGAAAAGTTATTCTTCTGCATACGTAAAATATGAACAACTGGAGGCGGAATTATAGGACGCGTGGCTCAGTTCAACTTGCATTATTTTCAGTCTTTTTGTAACGTGAGCTTGAGCTCAAAATTTGGAAAGAAATCTCGGTTTTTGAAAATATGGGCAAATAATTAAGATGTCTTCAGCATTTGAACCTAACTTCGACTTCTTCTTCCTACTTAGAATGAATTTAACTATAAAACTTTTCAACAAATTTCAACTACAACGGATGAACTGAAAAGTTTTCTAGAGAAGATATTAATGATTTTAGGGGAAACACGGAGCACGAAAAATTATTTTGAAATGCGTGTGTAGACTCAATCTGCTCGAGATGGTTCTATGGTCTACAAGTACAGGGCGTCCGGCAAGCGATGTTAGAGAGACACTCGACGTTCATTTTCACACTCCGTGGGGCAGCTTGTAGTGGCTGACTTCATTTTCAACGCGCTCTGAAATACTGCGTCACGTTGGGTGACTCACTATGTTGAGACTGGTCGTTATGGCTGCTGTGGGTAATATTAGGAGCAATCATAAATCGGTTCAATATTGTAGCATTAATTTTTTTGTATTTCTGAATTGAAGGAGTGTTATGACGCTGTTTGCGCCATGACTTCCTTCATTTTTCAAAGATTTCAATGAAATGTTTTAGTACGCTGCGTGGAAATATTCTTTTATCAAAAATCTATTAAGAGCTATAAAAATAACGGATGCATGCGCAGGCACCACAATATGTGCAAACCTCATCTTTACCGGAGCTACCCAGCCATTCTGGGCTCTATGGTATACGGTGAAGACTGTTCAGTAGGCCCTTTTTTGCAGTTCTATAGGGCCAAAATAAACATACGGCGGGTTTTGAAACGAATAGCTTGTAAGAGTTGAGCTAACTTTTCTTACAGGACTATACTTAAGCATGAGGGTTATCAAAATAATGAAGATCAATTGAATTTTCTTTATATTTTATTTCCTAACGTCGACTTACAAAGTTGTGACTTTAGACTCTGAGGTAGCCATGCCGAACCTAATCGCTGTTTGTCATTGAACCAAAACATGTCTTGAGAACGTGTGGTAGCCGCCACGCCTTTCTTCACGAAGTACTCCAAAGGTAAATGGAACGCGAGAAAAAGTTATTTTCTAACGCATCACATAACGTCATGCTCCGTAAACTTCGTCTTGATGATGGTCTTTGCTTAGTATTGACTTCATACACGTCGGTTTTCATATTGGCTCGTTTCTACCTCGACCTCGACTCTGATTGGGCAGCTTCTGTCGAGGCTCCGCCCACCTGTTCCGAGGGTAATGCGAGGGAACTCGTCCAATTGCCAGATATGACTACGCAACAGATCCAAATAGAAAAAAGTTAATATATTGAAACATAAACGTGCTAAATGCATTTTAGTATATCATTTAGCTAGCTTTAGTCTAAGTGATGGCTCTGTGGGTTAAAGAAAGGCCTTGTTTTAATAATTTATTTAGAAAAAGAAAGAAATGTTGGACTGCACTTGCTGGACTTGACTGCGCTTGGAAATCAGCTGCTGGAGTTTGTAAGGAGAGCAGTAGCTGGAGTGAGTTGAACGCTTGTGGTGAGAGCACAACCCGGCCTCCCGAGCAGATTTATAAGGCTTGTTCCTGTATCTAAGCCAGGCATTTCAGCTTAGATCAGTCGGGTCTTCTAATTTTTGTCTTTTTTAACGATAATTGTGACTGTTTTGCATATTGTGATTCCAATTTCAAAATATTTTGTTCAGTCTAAAGCAAGATCAAGCTTCTTGGTTCAGCAAGTACAGCTTGAAAAAGTTACTCTCGAGTCGTAAATGACTCAGTTTGAATTGAACAAGACCGTACGTTCGCGTGAACTTTGCTTCAACTGCAGTTTAGAATAGCATCGCTATAGAAAAAATTTGCTTTCTGCGACTTCTAATGAGTCTAAATTATATTTTGAAATTAGGCACTTGCACTTAAATGTTTGTTTCAGTAAGTTCAAATGTGTTATGGCTCAAAATATAGCTCTTTGTGATGTAAATATTTAACGTATAAGATGTACTAATGCTGTGGTGAATTTAGACTAAATGACGGAACGGAGTGCGTAATTGTGTATATATGTAAGTGTTTATTTTACGAGTAATTTTTCGAGCGATTCAATGATGCGAAATATGTTATCAGGCAAATACAGAAGTAATTAAAGGTGAGAAATCATATAGACGGTTATCAGGAAGCTGGTGACCTCATCTCGCATTTACAGAATGCTATATTGTTCCCTGCTTGATTACATATTTTCAAGTGAATTTCATTCCTTTTGATTTTTACGCATGATTTCTTTGATTACTTAACAAAGATGCACAACTTGTAACCGTTTGTAAACTCGTCATATAGAATTTAAGAATTAGTAAGCAAAATACCTTTTTATTTACTTTCGTATCGTACATGAGTAACGCTTGATAAAATTTGAAAACGGAGGTCTGATCTTACATAAATGAAGTTGCACAAATTTTCATGTGAGTGGTGAATAAAATTTTATAATCATTGCCGTAAGAGCCATTTTGCGCTAGCATTAAGGCTCATATGAGGCAAATCATTTTAAAATAAATCGCATAGTCTTGCCCCAGGTGTGCCGCTCCTCGGAAAATATTGAATACCTTATTTCTGTTTCATTCTCCTGGCTTCCCCTCACAAAAAAAGCAGCGTCATGCCGTGCATTGCAAATCTGAAATCTTATTCAAGTGCGCGACATTACATCCACATTACCAGCGTTAGCAGATGGACCTCGATTACTTAAGAGCTGCTGTCAGAGCACCATCTCTCCGACTGACCAAACGTCCATCACAGGCGCGAACTTGGGGCGAACCTGATACGTGTGTGTGCTCAGGCGCACCGTTTGTGCTGAAGCTGATGGGCTTTGATGTTACGACGACGCTGCTGCGTGAGAACAATGAGATGCGCAAAGCTATGTTGGAAGGAATAATCCAGATCCCAATTTAGCTTTCACTTCAATCGTATCAAAGCATGTGTTTGCTTTTATAAGTTCAATTGTGTTATGTTTGTTTCTTCTACCATTAGTTTGTTTCTTCTTCCATTAGTCATTAAAGCACACTCTGAGCGTTGAAAGAGAATCTGGAATCTTATTCATTATTATTATTAATATATTGAGGGCAGTATTTATTTAAGGTATAATATCATATCCGGAGACACTAATAAGACACCACTCATGTAGTATGTGAGTCAATAACAAGTTCAAGTATGTTTGGAATGCGCAGTTTCTCATTGAATGGTCGTTGTCAATTTATCAAAACTTAACTATACCTTATCAGTTCAGTATATTCTACTTGTTCAGTCTCGTATATGTTAATGATAATTCATTAGATCAGATATATATATATATATATATATATATTTATATATATATATATATATATTTCTACGAACGTTAAAGAATACGGTTTCTATAAAATACCCTAGAAGTCGTAGAACTTATTCTGGCCCACAAGTAGCCATAGTTACAAATGTTCAATGTAATTGTTCAAGTAATCCATGTCTTTAATTTTCATTCATAAAACTCTTGTGGTGAAAAATTGTTTCAATTATTTAAATCCTTTCATGTCGTTAGACTAATTCATCTTCAACTTTTGGTGAACAACTTTTGTGCCGTTTCTTCTTTTTGTGGTTCCTTCAAGTTTGGAGCAAAGTTTCGCATTTACATAGCTGTTGTTCCAGGCGATTGAAATATTCAAAAGTCTGTGCTCCACGAAAAACGTTCTAATATTTGATTTCTTTGTTAACCGTGTTCCGTTTAGTTTACTGCTAAATTGAAATGAAAATTGTTGCATTCCGAACAAGTTGCTTAGTATAAATGTTGTAAAACGTAGTAAGCCATAGTTTATGCAAAGATTACGCGGTATTATACCCGCTAATTTACTCTTTCGAATGTACGTGACCCATCCCCTCTAATATTTATTTTCCTGCAGATATCGATTACAGTGTCATTGTCAGTCTATTTAAAATTTGAGGTGCAATCATAACAGTCTCTTTTGTTGAATACCGAACGTCTCAACTCACGGCAACATGAAGGTCAGTCTTCATTTAACTAAGGGTAGCTATGTTTCTCTAACACTTAAGTTGAACGATTGAGATGAATTGTGCAGCACACGTTTAGGAATACTGAAGTCTCAGGTTTTCTTCTAAGATATAAAATAAGAAAACCTATGTAATTTTCAAATTCCTCACGTCAATTCGTAAAAATCCTGCTAACCAGATGGAAGAAAGTATCAAAGATGAGGAGAGCCCCCCGTCTCCAGCCCGTGGCTGCTACGCCGGCGGGGAAAGCAGCGACTTGGACGATTTGGCCGACGATCTCTCGGACGACTCTGCAGGCGAACTGTCGCCTGGGCTGCACGGCCCGACCGAGGCATCATCAGGGCCTCCGGGTCATCTCGTTGACGGCCAGGGACACAACAGGAGCTGGGGACCGCACATGAATGGAGGTGGGTGCGAGACTTTCAAGCCTTTTTTATTAGTGTTGTTACAAGGAATTTATTTTCAAGTTGCCTGCATAGGAGAGCTCGGTGAGTTGTCTCGAAGCTCCCACCAAGAGTCGTGTGCTCTAGAAAAGCACAATCATTTACTTACCTTCATGTTTTTATGATCTTGAATTCACATTCCGCCAGAAAAAAACAGAGAAATTAATGGAAAAAAGCCTGCACTTTAAACTTTTTCGATAATCCCACCGAGGCTTATTTGCTCGAAAAAACAAGGGTTGAGAAGCAGCACAATTAAATCCGATCATAAATTAATAAGCATTTTAGGAATAGTCAATTTTTTACCTGCAATTATAAATATACGAGAGATTTTTGTAAAGTAACTTCCGTTTATTTTTAAAAATGTGAATAAAGTATAAAGGAAGACACTTCGCTGCGGAAGTACTGCTGATGGAGAGCTGATTAGAATTTTTCTCAATTTATCCCGAAGGTTTTGACTATTAAATTAGAATTTTCTGAAACCTGTTTAGCCGCTTATCCTTTCATACTCATTTTGAAAAATAACCAAGGAAGATGAAGTTCAGAGGAATTTTTTGATAATATCAGCTTTGGCAAAATTTTAGAATATAGACATGAGTAACAAATGAATCAAATGCTTTATCATATGCTAGTTTTGAAATACAAAAATAGAAAATTTCCCTTTTTCTAGCGATTTTTCAAATATCAACTTACTCTCACCTTTATTTTATTTTCGTTCAGGAACTAACTTGAACGAAGCCTGAATAAAGTGAAAATTCTTGCTTACTGCACGTTGCCTGTCTGCCTATGCCCGCACAGACGCAGAGAACTCCAGCGACATGACCCTCCCAGACGGCGAATACCCCGGCGGTCGAGTTTCATCAGCCGCTGGAGGACTGGTGGTCGCCGACACGGTCAGGTGTCCACCTGGAGGCCTTCGCAAGGGCTTCAGTAACAGCAGGGAGCGATGGCGTCAGCAAAACGTCAGTGGTGCCTTTGCAGAGTTAAGGAGAATTGTGCCGACCCACCCTCCTGATAAGAAACTCAGCAAGAACGAAATTCTTCGCCTTGCCATCAAGTACATAAAGCTTCTAAATGATGTTCTGGATTGGCAAAAACGGCAAGAGACTCGCCAAAACGGAGGAGCCGTAACTGATGCGGCTGTGGAGGTGTCCGGTATTTCTCGAGAGGCCATTGATAATTTAGAAAGTCCCAGCCCCCAAGACAGCACTAACGATGGAGTTAAGCAGATAAAGAATCAGATCATGACCAATGGCTATGATTCCATCGCTACCGTAGATGCAAATGGAAACCATAATTCTAGTGTAAAATTCGTTCAGAGATGTTCTTCTGCTTCTTCCACTTGTTCTTCTCTTCGGACAACGCCGTCACCTACGGCAATTAGTCCGTTACATCGGACTCAGAACAAAAGCCCTGTACTTCAAGATAACAGTGATCGTGGGAAAATTTTTAGGAATAAAACTCAGGAACCGGCATTCACTGAGGAAAATTTTCAAACGAAAGGTGGTAGTTTGAATCCTGAAACATCAAAAGGCACATTTATGAGTAACACAGACGTCGTAACTTCACAAGAGGCTTGCGCCGCGTTTCATGAAGTGACCTCCGTCATTGAGAATCACGTTTCCTTAAATCGTCCAGCTCAGCACGTTTCTGCTCAAGAGGCTGTGAGCAACATTCATTCAGGAAGTGATCCTAGCCCTAACCCAAGTTCTGTGACCACTTTTACGACCCTTCATCCTCATCATCAACCACCGTTGGTTTTTCATCCCAAGTCTTCACAGCTTCCTAACATGAGAGCAGTTACAAGCTCAGACTCAAAATGGTTTCCAACGAGTAGCAGAACTCTTACTTTTGCAGTGCGAGAAAAACGAAGTAGCGTCCAATTGCAGGATTGTTTAAAGAACAACAGGGTTCGAACCATTGATTTATGTAACACTTCCGTGGCTGCGCAGGCCAGAGCAGCCAGCACCACTATTTCGCGCATTGGGACTGAGAAGTCAAAATTTTTTCCCAGCTTCCCTCAGTCTTCCTCATCGAGGAATTCTCAGTCTTCCGTCTTACAATTTCCAGGTGGGGTGACTACGGCTGCCCCTTCTGGAACCCCCTCGAGTATACAGGCCGAATCAATACCGTCAGGTTCCCCCTCTACGTCAGGGGACCCAGAAAATGGCCGCCAAGCCAAACCTGCCAGCTCCAGAGCTTCGGTCGCACGATACCATCCTTATTTTTTGTCAGTGAGGATGAGGCCCCATAGTGAACCCTAAGTGAGTCTCATTCCGACGGTTCTTGCGCTCTCTCACTTGTCTCACGTATACCTCTAGAATGGCACGTCACAGTTGAAAATAAAATTAGCTCAGTTGTACTTCCAACTAACTCTGATCCCCCCTTACAACTTATTGCTCATAATTTTCGAACATGGCATATTGAAATGGAAAATTTGCTCAAATCTTAACGGGAAACTAGAAATTAAATTAAAACCACGTATCGTACATACAGGAGCTTAATTCACTTCGCACGATTAAGACCTAAATCAGGTTTACTTCAGCGTGGGCTTCATAGAGGCACGTAACTTAAGACGTAACTTCACCAAAAAGTTTGGCACAAGTTCTTCAATTTATAACGAACTTTATTTTACAGAGAAACTGTCGCGCCTTTTCATAACAGATAGTAAAGTGAAATTACTTCTATAGTTTTCATCTATCTTAAGCCTCTATAACGTGTATGAGAAAATTTATTGGAAATATTATCGTGAGCCAGTTCTCATTTATGTTATGAATTATAAGGTAAAGGTGGACATGCAAAAAATATTAGTAAGCCGGACGACACCGGTAGATGATAATTATTATTCATGAAAAAATTATTGAATAAATGAATAGAGGTTAAAAAAATGTTTGTACCCTTTTGTCCTACGATTTTTATAAGGTTCAGATGCTCGTCTTATTAAGGTGTTCACGTCTTGAAATTTTCTCCCGGTTCCTGAGTCAATTTTTTTACGCATCTATAAACGTACGTGCTAAATATGTACTTTTAGATTTAATTTGGGTAATTCTTTATCAAAAATCCTAGATTGGTATTAAAGGTCACTTCATATTAAACAAATTTAACTTTAAAAAATGTACAAGTTTTCATATAAACTTTCGATAGGATCACCCTTTCTCCTTCAAAATAACAGAACTGGTATGAATTTCTGAACAGAAAATCGTTGAAGGTATCAAAGCGGAATGACACTCTGTTTCGTGAGAAAACTATTTAAAAAAGTGATCCAAAAAAATTGCAAATGGTTTTACTTGCAATCACACTGACTGTCCGGTACCAATTTCCTCGGTTTGATGTAATTCAAGAATCTTGCAAACCTGTCGCAGTAATAGTGAAATAATCATTTAAGATCCGTGGACTTTAACTGAAGCCTGATCAAAAACTTTTTAATGAGATACGCACGCAAATTTTCGACATTATTTCATTGACCGTACAATTATAAACATCCGCCCATGGAAGAACTATGAACTTTTTAAAAGATTTTCTGTGAAATTTAGGAATTTCAATTTACTGAAGTATTAGTGACAACTTTATATCTCCTAAACTGTGAGTGTTTTGTTTTAAACGCCCGTGAATTAATGTTAGATGTTGCTCAGTAAAGTGAATGTGCTGCATGACGATTATGAAATGTTCAATTTATTTACGGTGGCTCAAACATCACAACATCCGTTGAATATCTGTCAAATCATTCAAAAACGAAAGAAATTTAACTAAAATTTCAACATTTTTACGCAACAGGGCAAGTATAAAAACCAGCAGTTGAGCTTACGAGAGTGCAGGCAAATTCTCACCATAAATTTAATTTCACCGTCGTCAGCATCGCCGTCGCTTGGCGACAAGATGCATAACTTGAAAAATCGTACAAAAATTATGACTAGAATTTCAAATTTGTTTATTCTATTTAAAAATTTAAAGGAAAAATTCACTTCGAAACACAATATCAAATAATGCGCTGTCAAGATCTCGTGACGTCAACAAGAATTAATTTTTTCGATGAGTTACTTGAGATCGAATGGCCATTTACTACCTCATTCAGGTCGACATTCACGCAAATATCTGAAGGGAATCTCGTTTATGGGCCTGCGAAAAGTGCGTCATTTGAAGTGCGAGCGAAGTAAGCCTATCGGTGGCGTATTTTGAGATATATGCTAATTAATATATAAATATATGTGTAGGTGTGAAACATCAAACTTGTTTTCTTCGTTACGGAGGTGGCTTACTTAAATTGATATAATGCTTACCGCAAAAAAAAAAAAACAATGTGAGGCGCATCCAAATTAATAAAATATGTATATATTTACCGCAGCGATTATTTTATAAGACAGAATTGGGATCAGGAGAAGTCAAAGTTACTGTAAAAAACAGCACATGCTTAAAATTTAAATTCGGTTAAGCTAATCGCTCTTGATCGAATAAATGATACGTGGACTTATGAATTGGGAAGCACGACATTATCTGAATTATTAAATTCATGCGAAATGTTGCCTAGATTTTACTCAAACTTGGAGAGCTTGCAAATCAAGAGAAGCAGATTAGTTTCCTATGAGCAACCTCTAGGGTGCCCAGTGGGCGTCAGTTCATTCTAATTGGTGAACTTTTAAGGCAGGGAATTTACAAAACATGTTTGTTCGCTTTAACCGATTTTAGATTTGAGGTGGGAATATTTACTAAAACTGTATAATCATCCACTATTACAAATCACCGACGAAAAGCACACATTAACGAATTAAAAAACGCGCGTAAAAGATTTTATGAATTTGATACGAGGGCAAAGTTTTTATAAATGTATTTAGAATCGTAGTATTTATTCGGCTAAAGCATCTAAGTTTACCACCAGATCACGCTTCTTGAGATCAGGGAACAGACCGACTTGTTGCGGGCCGACCACGCCCCGTCAAGGTCCTTTTCTCTGCCCAGCCTTGGGTCCGCGTCTGCACAACTACTTCGTTTGTGTGACATCATATAGAGGACGGAGTAGAGGTCAAAGTTTCCGGTTAAGGCGCGAGCTAAGTTCCAAATATTTTTGTTTAGGTTTTATCTAAATACAATCTGAACACAATTTTACGGAAGTCTGTACGTCGGTGTGTGTTCAAGAGGTCTACTTGCCGTGTCTGTTTCAGAAAAAAGGGGCTGAATAATTTTTTGTAAGCGGTTATTTTCAGGAATCAAGGGAAATGTATGGGACATTTCCATCACTAGCAGGAAATCGTAGACTCGTAGACAAATTTACATGAATTTAGATGAATAATAGAATTTAAATAGCTAGAAAAAGCCTTACGTAACAATTTCAAATATTAGTACTTCGTTTGTTAGTCTCACCCGTAGCTTCGGAGCCGAAATGGAACATACGAGTTCAAGATTAACTTTAAAGTTGTCTCATTTTTTCAAATGAGTCGCCACTTCACTCAGCAAAGTCTTTTATGTTCATGCTCCGTAGGACGCCTGTCCTGCTACTAAGGCTGTGGTCGATTGCTCTGCCTCCATAGCCCAGCTCGACACTTCTGATGCATCCAGTGTTGTACACAGATGTCGAAAAAAACGTCGCCATGCGTTGATCGATCATTTAATTAAGTATCGTATAATTTGTTTTCGATGCATGTAACCAGCATTATTGACTTATTCGTACGTTAATTGGTGGAACGACGCTCACTTGATTGTATGATATTTATAAACACTTTATGCTCAATCGTAGATTGGAAACACATTTTGTGGCACCCTGTGTTTGTTGAGCTGACGTCTCATTGGGAAATTAGGCAACACACAAGTTTCCGAGGTAACGAAACTAGATGTCCAAAAGATCAATTGAACAATGTTGTTTACGTATCAAACTATGAACTATTAATTTCATTAGAAACTTTAAAGCTCATTTATTTATGTAATGTTTTGAAGCTATGTTACTCAAATACCTCGCGAAAAAGCGTAAAAATCTATCATGGGGAAATAGGTATGAACATGAACATCTTTTCGAATCTACATTACCATGAAAAGTTTGATCTCCATTAAAACTTAGTTGAAGTTCGATTGAAGTTAAACAGTAGAACCAAAGTTTGTGTTTTCAACCTCAATTTCGACGAAATTGTTCACACTTCTAGACAACGTCCTCAGCTTACTTTGGCTAATTGTACTGAATGATTTCTGTTTAGCAAAAATTCGGCCAGTAGTATCAAGCGTCAAAAGACTAGTTCATTGGAATTACTTTTACAGTGAAAATTATAGGCAGTATGACTTAGCGCTGTTTAAATTATTGAAGTTTCGTAATTCGTGAAAGAATTACCGATCGAAAAAGTTTCCGAGAAGTACATAAGACCAGGCGATAATGTTACAATGGAGCAAAATCCTCAATTATATAAGTATCAATATCAATTAGTTTTGAATTTTTTTACACAGCAAATCAATGACTCCATCAAATTAGCTACATAACAACTGAGCTTCTCATCACTTTGCTAGAAAATATGAAGTCTTAATTTGAATATTCAATTCTTCAATATCAGTAAATGACTATTCTAATTTTTAAGCTTTTGAATTCAAATCACGGTATATAAGTTCAACGGACAAAAAAATTAGTCTCCTGCTACAGATATGGAGTAAAACCTGGGCAAGCGCGAATAATGGATGCAATTCTGCTTGGCATTGGCTCTATAAGTATCATAGTGCACACCTTGTCGATTTTAAACCACTCATGCATCAACTGATGGAGTGGGGCTGCAGTACGTGGACGATCTTCACGACGTCTAACTCGTCGTTCTAACGGTCTTACACATTTTCTATTGGGTTCATGTGTCCTGAATGATTGTCATGCCAATTAATGACAGTTCAAGCTCGATGCACTCGGCAGTTGTCACCCAGTAAGACAGGCAAAGTTAAATGTCTTTCTTCATTCAGATATTGTGCAAATGGCAAAACCTAGCTATCTAGCAGCTCAATGTAGCCATGCTGCCTCAGTTTGACGGATAGCTCAACTAAAAAGGGCACTTCTGTATAGTTGAAACATCCCCAGAACATGACAGACCCTCATCATTCTATATCGTACTTTGTACACAGGCTTCGTTGAAGGCCTCATGAGGTCTTCGAAGAATACGACGGAGGGCATCATTGCTATAAAGATAGATACGAGATTCATCTGACAACATGACACTTCTCCACTCCTCTACAGTTTAATGTGCGGGGGATTTGGCTCAATTTTAACGAGTGATCTTCTGAGTAGGAGTCAACATCGGCCGTTTTCGAGCCACTCTGCTCCATATATCCATTGCATGGAGTTTCTTACGAAGAGTTCATTTTGGAACAGCAAGAGATGGGTCACCTTTGACGTTCGGCAGTAGTTCTATCCATGATGCAAAGTTATTCCGGTCAGCGATTCGTGACACACGGCGGTGGTCCCTATCGGTTGGAATTGTCTTCCGACCACAGTTTTGCCTTGAGTTACCGTACGTACCGAATTGTTTCCATTGTTGGTAGACTCGCTTAACAGTTTATTATGAAATGCCAATAAATTCCGCTACTTTCTTCACTGGGTGTCCTTAAGCTTGACCAAATACAATAGCCCCAGTTGGCCGTTTCGAGACGTCTTGCTTTCGTACCATCGTTGTGGGGCAACTAAGAAACAAGTCTACACCTTTCTAATTCTGGATAAAGAGAGATTCCTGTTCAGCACTCACTCGTATGTAACTTAAACTTTGGTCACATCTTTGAAAACCGATTGATATGAATAACTGATCTTCCATAAACAATGAGTGACTAATTTCTTGTTCGGGGCGCATAATTTAATTGCTCAAAACGGTTCTGTATTTCCTCTGTTCCATCAGGGATTCCAGGAAGAGGATCCACAGCTCCAGCCAAGCTATCATCGTGATTGGGCAAGGGAGTTGGAATCACGATTTCAAGAAGCGATAAGCTGTACCAACTTGTGAGTCTGATGCTCCACAAAAATTCGCAAAAGCATCCTTTAGAATCAGGGTCGTGTTCAGCGCGCTGCGGTAGCATCTTCGGTCAGAAATTAGAGTGCCGTTCACGAAGCAGCGCTTAGTCGTGACCACTTCCTGGCTGCAGGTATGCAAGTCCAACATAACAGTGGCTCAAAAATTCTTGTGAGATAAGTAGAGCGCTGTTTTTCCCTTCTGTACTGATGTGTTGCCGTGAATCAGTGGTTTGCAACGTTCAGCGTGTCTAAGTCCTAGTGAACGTTTTTTGCACCTTCGTTTTAGGTTCGTGTACCGTCACGAATTATCGCAGTAAGAGATTAAACACAAGTTTTTCAAAACGCCGTAGAGTCTGTTTGTTTTTTGCACCTACGTATGAGCTCTACATGAGTTCGAGAAACTCTATAAGAGGGAAATCCCCTTGGTGACGCTAACTCAAGGCCGTCCGCGTCGGGGGAGGTGCAAGTGCTCTAAATCACTCTAGGGAACGCTTTGTGGGCTTGTGTTGTGAGCATTCAGATCCATATAAGATTTGCATACATGTTATCCGGATTGAACTGAATTCAGACTATCGAAGCATGCATCTTGGTTGGAAATATAATCAAGTCTAAGGTTGAAATTGCTATACCTGTATATCCTTTTAACCACTTGCAGTTAATACTTAAGAGTTGTTTTATTCATGTAGTGGTTACTCTGTCTATATCACTGCCAAAAAATCTTTGGAAGATTGAATTTTACTTTAGAATATCTATGTGGACAGTGAAACCATACACATCACTGATCATAAAATCTTTGTCGTTGACGTTTATTAATTCATCCTTTCAGTATGACTGAAACCTTTTTCAGCCGTTTTCCTAGTCGATACAGAGACTTTTATGTACATTTTATTTCAATCTTCGCCTGAATAATGAGTATGGTATTGAGTCTGAGCTAGCAATATAGGCAGTGAAGTAGCAATTTAGCGATCAGTGAATCATAATAGCAATTTCTTGCTGTCGAATGCGGTTGGCCAAGATCCATCTACAATGAAGAATTTGGTTGTTCCATGGGTGAGTTTTTTAAATGTTTTCATAATTAGGGGCGCTTTCAGATCACGCGAATGCGACGTGTTACTGCGAACGGGTTCGGGCACCCCACGTCAGAAGCTCCTGTCTCGTACCCCTGAACTGAAAAACCAGTTCCACACCTAGCATGGAATTGTTGGATTTTTACAAAGATATATGCAGTCACATGGAAAATTTGCATGATTTAAACTAAGTAAGAGATGGAAAACAAATTTCGATATGAGCACCATAGAGACAGGGGTGAAAATTATCGAGGCATAGGAGTGTTAGAAATTTACGATTGAGGTGCGGTTCGATAATTTTCAGACTAATTATTTGAGGCGTAAGTGATCTTCTACTATTTAGATTAGCGTGAAACTGTTGTTTAACACCTTTTCGTGTACTCCCATTTAATTTGTGAGCTTAATTAAAACTCACCAAAATGACCTAAATTAACCATACAAAAATATTAGCCTTTAAAATTTCCTCTTCAATACCTAATTCTGAAAAAAAATAATGCTTGACATTCAAATCGAAACAATGAAATTAGGCCAACAAGTCAAAAGCAGATGAAATTTGTTCGCCTTTCACGGTAAGGTTTATCGAAGAGAATCAGCACACATTCAATCCAAACAATTTCAACAAAAACGTACAGCAAATACAAGCAAAGTTCCCAAACACGGACCCTGAGAAGCATTACTTCTGCACACAAACAAAGCAATCTACGCAAACCTCACGAACAAAAACACCAGACGGTAAGAAGCAACGCTGCGGAACATAAATAACAAACAGGAGCCGGAGAACAAAAAGAAAGCATCATGAGCCTGGCAACCGCAAAAAATTGCCACGGTTTGTCCTGCAGGGCGCGGAGGCAGGTGGCCTTGAGAGCTCGACTCCTCCCGAGGTCCTGCCTGAGCACCTCGACCCTCCCTCCTGCACGGCCGGCACGCCCTTCTGTGTGCCGCTGCTGGGACTGGGCTGGGCAGCACAACTGGCTCATGTGCAGGTGGGCACGCTAGGCTCGTGCACCGAGCGTGCTTACCAAGCTCACGATTAGAGCTGATAAATCGAGATGGTGCCCCTACCTGAAATACAGGGCTGACGTTTCAGGTTAACATACCGAATTTACTTTCCTATCTGACATCCACAGTTGATACACAGCGCTGACACTTCAGGTTGACACACCGAGTTTACTTGGCTAGCTGACATCCACAGTTAATACACAGAGCTGACGCTTCAGGTTAACACACCGAGTTTACTTGGCTAGCTGACATCCGCAGTTGATACACAGCGCTGACACTTCAGGTTAACACACCGAGTTTACTTGGCTAGCTGACATTCTGAGCTCATACACAGAGCTGATACATTAGGTTAACAGATCGAAAATACTTAACAGGCTGACACCCCGAACTGATACACAGCTCTACCACACCGAGCTGGCGTGCAGGGATGACACATCTATGGCATTTTTATTGGTATAAATGTACAGAGCTGTTAGTTTTGTAAATGCATGAGCATTTACAGGATTTATTCTCTCAGTTCAAAGCGTGTCTAGAGACAGCTGCTGGATAAAAAGCGTGAATGTTTGATTTGAACTGACGTGCCTCAAATCTACGTGATTCCGAGTTCGAGACCGTGGGAGGAGTGCTTCCCTTGGGACTGGAATATTAAACACAATAATCCTGAAAAAACGTCAGATCGGTGTGGCCTGGGATGGAATGATCGAACTACTTCCAAGGCTTCCGATCTGTGAGCAAACTCGATCGGCTCACACCTGTCGCACCTCACAAACTCGAGCGGCTCACACCTGTCGCACCTCACTAACTCGAGCGGCTCACACCTGTCGCACCTCACTAACTCGAGCGGCTCACACCTGTCGCACCTCACTAACTCGAGCGGCTCACACCTGTCGCACCTCACTAACTCGAGCGGCTCACACCTGTCGCACCTCACTAACTCGAGCGGCTCACACCTGTCGCACCTCACAAACTCGAGCGGCTCACACCTGTCGCACCTCACTAACTCGAGCGGCTCACACCTCAGCAGCTCTTTGTCAGCTTGGAAGTTGTTATTATGAGCAGATAATTTATACCGAAGTGGTGAGAAGTCTAGACTTATTTAGCGTAGTAAAAAGAAGCGAGTATTATTGCAGCTGGTTTCCCCCCTGAAACTGCCCAAATCTTTCAAATTCGATAAAAAGTTTATGAAGGATCATTATCGGGGGCAAAAAATATACCGCTAACCATTAGCAGTCGCTTTGAGATTCTTACAGCGAGAGCTCGTTTTTCAAATGATAGCATTAGCTGGGATATTTTAAATCAAATTACCTTGGCATGAAATTTTAGCCTATCATCGTTCGACAGAGGCTCACCGCCTCATTAACAATTGAGATCGCCATGGGACAATGTACGTTTCAGTTCTGCAGAAAATCAATAGCCGTACGTACGAAAAATTCTTCACTCAAGTAATTATTTTTATACTCCAATTGATTTCAGCCAAGCAAGAGTTGTTCCCTGCACAAACACTGCCTTGAGGAAATTGGATGACTATTATTTTTAATTTCTTCTATAATATAATTAAACTACCTAATCATGCCTCGTAACGAGGAACTTTCGATTTTAGAGACAGTAACAGGTGCATGATTGGTTTTCTGCACTTCAACAGTGCTCCCGGGAACAGAACGTGGTAAACATTTGTGTATGAGTACGTACATCTACAGGGCTTTTCAGGTTATATTTGTTCATTCCAAGAGAGAACTCAGAGCTTGGTGGAGATGTCAGTCACGTTTGCCTCTTTTTACTAACGTCGTTGTTTTTTCAAACAAGTACTGTTCCCTTCGATATGTTCAGTTAGAGCTTCAAATTTAGGATGATAAAAAAATGTAAGCTAAAGAAGCTCTAGCTAGAAGAAGCTAAAGCTTCGATGCTTTAGATATTTCTTGAGTAGTTGCAAAAAAAATTGGGGTAGAGTTGATACAAAATCAGTGTCCACGAATGTGGCCGCTTAGTAACAAGTGTTTCCACCACGAAGCATAGTACAAGAATTCCTTTTTTCAACGCACGTTTCACACGACGTATTTATCAGCATTCAGATGCTAAGAAATTTCACAATTCATAAAAGAACAACTCATCAGTAATTGTGGGATGCTTTTAAGAAACGTGATTTAATGAACACTTAGTTGACGCAGGGAGATATCATGCAATAGAAATATGCCTCCAAGCAAAAATCTACACAGAGTATAAATAAAGTGCACGAATAAAAACGCAAAATCCCTCAAGTGTTCCGTGGAAGTTCGAATTATCGATATTCTGTGCAATGAAGTTAAATTGCAATCCTTTCCGAGAAGTACGTGGTCCCACACTTGTTTCAATCGTTTAAATTCCTTCTGTATGAGGACGACAAAAATTTAATTTTGGCCTAGCATGGGTGAAAAATATTTTTCCAACAAAAGTCCTTATACGAAACGACAATAGAACCTTCAAGTCGTCTCCTATTCTCCTAGTTAAAAGAATCCTAGGCTTGTCTTGTTCTGTCGGTACATTGCCGGTGCTGCCACGAAAGACGACCTTTCTGCCAAAATGTCATAGTATTAAAGACCCTTTAAAGCGTAGGGTGCTTGAGGAACGGGCTCTATGACAACAATTGAAGGATTCCAGCCCCACAAAATTGGAAGAAGATCTTCAGCAGCTGAAGCCTCATTGTTTGCTCGGCAGCACTCGCATGAGGAGCAGAGGGGGTAAGAGCGGGTCAACTCTGGATCTCCTCACTCTTAACCAACACTTTCATCTGGATATTCTTATGGTGTTTTTCTTTTCTATCATTCATTAGCCTTTATATAAAAATAGTCGAATAAAACACTGAGCTCCTCATTAAACTTAATAATAGTGATATGCATACCTGAATGGGCTGCTCTTTTCAATAGTCACGTATTATTTTATGCTCATCATCAAGTACATTAATTTTAAGTGCCTCAACTTATGGTGTTTTTTCTCGGTTCATCAGCCAGTACGGGTTTTATTTTTAAACCTTAGCAGTTGGGCACCAGCGTTAGTTTTGATAATCAGGCGAAAAATTTATTGTCACTTGTAGTACGTCGTGAAAGAGTGCCGCAAATGCTATACTCCTCTAACTGAATTTTTCATCCAACAATAAGTTGATAAAATTACGAAAAAAAATGAATAGTAGTTCAAATTATAGTATTTGAGCTAAAATTAATCTTAAGCCAAATTGCAAATAACGTCTATTTTCGAAATCGTTTGAACCAATTAGATGTAAGTTATAACTTAGCCAATATGGAAGTTATGATCTTGGAAGTTAATACATTCATCACTGGAATTTCCTTACGTCTTATTATTTCTAAAAAAATACGAATGAAAAATTATATGCCTTACTCGTACACTTGAAAAATAGTTCTTCTGGAACGAAAAGCACTGAGCCACCCCAATGAGTGGCGGGCAGGACGACTACAGTAATTAGCACACCAATAATTACTAAACATGGCAGCCACGTTGCTGCTCTGTAATCTCCAGCCTTGTCTCGGCCTACAAATTCCTAGGGTTCCCACGAACAATTGAAGCACTAGGTTTGTAATGTGAGCTGCAATATCGGGGGAAAGAAAAATGTTGAGAAAAAATTTGTACAAATTGTGACAACGGTCATTCAAACACGGATGCCGACTGCAGCGCCCTGTATTTGAATTTTCCGTCCAATTAAATTGTGTAGCATTAATAATGAAGAAAGCATATCTGTCGTTCCATTTCCAAAGAAATCTTGGATGCTCTAAACTCTCTCTCTCTCTCTCTCTCTCTCTCGAGAAAGAGTGCACCAGGGCCCAGCCCTCAAGTTGTCGCAAAGTGCTGCAGCCACAGAACCTAAAAACTTGCATGACAACTTTGGTTGCAGGTGGGACCTTGTAGAGTTCAAGTTCAATGCGCCTCCGGCTGCTGGTTCGAGTAGGTAGAGAGTCGGTTTCACGGTCATTCAAGGGCACTTGGTATGTCCAAATCAGCTAACGTTTTCTTCATAAAGTTCTTACCGCAGATATACTACGCTCGCATGATGGGTTGAAAATGCACATCAAAAAAATTGTGACTCAGGGGATTACTTTCGAATGGTTCCTAAGTAAAAATACGCGAGGATGAAGGTTGACAGGTCAGGAAGACTTACATACCAACAAACGAATCTCTTCCGGTGCCCTAGCGCGCAGCTGCTGGCTCTCTGCACTGTACTGTACAGAGCTGAGGGACGGTGATCACTGTAGATAGACTGTAGAACACCTCTCTGCTCATGTTATTTTAGATACTCTATAGTGTAATAAGAAATATGTACGAAGTCACCTCTTGTTACTTAAATTTATCGGTATTATAGAATATTGAAGGGAACCGTCAACAAAGGCGTTCTCAAGGCCACGTCAGAGCTCCCACGTGAGTCTGTTGCGCCAGGCAACTTAGGGCCAGAAATCCTTTCTTTTCTAGCTTAATTCTAGAGCATGCTGTACTGCCTTCAAACTGGCTTTGCCCTTTGGTATCGCAGCATAGAAATGTTACAATATTTATCACAGGCACAGAGAGACTTAATCAAAATTTTGAAATTTATGTTTGATTTCCTGTGGCACGCCGGACGAAGATGCATCCACCAACATATAGCATGCCAATTTACCTGCACACTTATAAACGAACGAAAATTCAGTTCATCCATTCCATACTCTAAACGAGTCATGATCAAAGCCCAGAAATAGAAAATAGAATTTTCTAAAACTCAAGTCTTATATAAAGTTCTTATGTTAAACTAAGAGAAATGAAAAACAACGTGATACATTTTGATATTTCGCGAGCCATTTTGCAAGTCGTACAGTAATATTATTTTTTACGATCCGCTACGCACTCCGCATATCATCCATTTAATTTCAGCAGATGCAAGTTAGCTCGCAGTTTTCCTCATCAAACGGTACGAGACATTCAGCCCCTTGAATGAAACGTATTCTGACCGATTATGTATCTTGCCCAAGCATTAGGCTGATATACGCCTCGCTAGGGAGTCGTTTTGATCAAGACTTCGTTTCAACAAACACATTATTTCATTCGTCAACAAGCACGAACAAGAGAACGACAAAGACACTTCGCCGGGCCAGAAATGAAGCATTATATTAGAGACTTGCAGTTACGTTGCAAATTAGACGTATTATTGTAGGGACACCCAAATAAAGCTGCAGTTCTTGCAAAACTGGTCTCACTGATTATAGGGCTCATGTCACACAGGTCAAAGTTAGAGCGGGCGAGCAGGCAGAGCGGAATATTCTCCAAAAATGCAAAGGCTGTTAAGGTGGTCAGACTAACTCACGTGACGCCTTCGACCCTGGGACGAGAGAACTAAGATGTCTCTGCCATTGGGAGCAATATGCATTTCTCTTAAAACGATTTAATGGAAAAGAGGTAAAAGAAGCTTACTGCTGTTTGTGAAACCAAACCCATACATGCCGGCGCGATTCACAATCAGTCAGCTGGGGTAAAGGACCTGTAATGGGAGTCTACATTTTCTACTTCTCTTGCACTAGCTGCCAGTGTCAGATCCTGAGGGCGTGCCAAGTCATTCATGTCTCATCCAAGGGAGCCTGAGGACGTCGTTTCATGGCAGGCTTGGCTGAGACTCATGACCAATGGCGGCTCCATTATTATTTCTCTTCCATTCCAGCACTGCTATTCCAGAAGCCACCAGTGCTCCAGAGCCGTAGTTAAGGGAAAAAACATGAAGGAGGTGGACTTTTTTGGTACTATACGAGTACAAGGATTAGCTTGCTAGCTGATCACATGATAGGGAAGCGAATTTTGGTTATTAGTATTCAAAAAACGCATTTTCGTCTCATTCGTAGTTTTCATTAACGTGTGAATGTTAAACCTTGGAGTATTGCATTTTAGCGCACATAGGTTTGAAAATATATCAGAATAATATCACGGAACAAATAGAAGCAAGCAATATATATTTCTTAGAGGCAGGATCGATTCAAGATAGGTTTGATCAGTTCACGTAGTGAATAGAATAAAATTTATTACTGGCATAGGCACAATTTAAGGTCGTCTTCGTCATCAATTTTTTACTACAATACTCTGATCGTCATCAGGTGATCCTATTTTTCTCTTTCAATCAAACGAATTGCAGGCAAAGATTCTTAGACCTTCTGACACGCTACCAAAATACTGAAGTCGGCGCGTCTTTCGTAGCCTGTTGTCTGTTGTTCGCACGGATGATATGTAGCAACTGGTAATGATAAGACTTATCTGAGAAGAAAATTCCATGTAATGGCAGCTGAGAGCAGCAAATAGCAATGATGAGACGAGCAATTTTTCTGCAATCGCTAGCCTCTTCTTGCCCAACTCAAGAAAACAAAGTCAAGTGCGAGCGCATGGAGCAGGTCTTCTTCCACTCTTGGTTAGAACCAGTTTCATTATGTTGTGTGAGTCAAGAAATGCACAAAATGTTTTATTATTGCAGGTAAAAATGTATCTCGCTGAAATTTCTCGAATATAGTGCTGCTTTATAATAGTTCCCTCGCATGAGAGCTTAGCGTAAATTAGAATATTGATGCAGTAAAATTCCATTGATAAAAATGTATTGCTCTTCGTTTGAAGTTTCGATTGATTTTAGTAGATTAAGATTGGTTTAAATATCAGAGTGAGTTTACATTGGTATATCCTTGATCACCTTCTGCATCACCGCTCAGTAACGAAACAAAAATAAAATTAAAGTTAACTTAATTCACGGAGGTTAACAGGTTAAAAAGTTTCCTATAGAAATGAAAAAATATTTTAAGAGGTCTTTTTATTCAAAGATACCTTTTTCGTGCTCTTAATTTCGAATGAAATGTTACGATTAACGTTAATTTAACGGTAAGTAAATCTAGATCCGTTAGGAAATATCCCTTTTTTGTCAGAGAACCAAATTTAGAACATTTGTACAAGAAATTTAGATCTTTGCTCAAATCTGAGTAAAGTTCGAGCCACACTGCTGACTGTTTGTCTCCAAGTGAGCTAAAAAAAATTCTCCTTGCATGCGGCGTCATTAGGCGTTGTGCACCGAGCCTCGGAAGCGCAAGCGACAGACTGTTAGCCACTTAGTGAGGAGGTCCTGGGTTCGATATCACAAGCGGAGTCCTCCCCTTGGGGAAGAAATCTTATGCACTGTGTCGCTATAAAGGTGGCGCACCAGTGAGGACTGGGGCGAGGTGCACCAATTATCACACTTCCAAATTTTCCGGGACTGGAAATCACCAACACCACCTGAGTAATTAATATATGTCTGTGCAAATATGAGGACAGGACGGAGTAGTCGAATGAAAACTCGTCGTTTCTTGCCTAATTGAAGTTATTTCTTCCTAGTTAAAAGCTAATTTTACCAATCATAATATACTGCCATAGAGCAATAGTAATTGCGTTATTTTTGTTCGAAGGCTAAATATATCTTTATTTCTCCCACGTTCAAATCGACGCACAAAAATGGGATATCTTCGAGCCGAATTGACGAAACCTTGAGGCCAAATGTGAACCATTAGGAGGTTTACATGGTCATGACGCACTTGGCAGAACTGGTAGTGGTTGTTCCAAGGTGAGAAAGACTCCGCCACGCCTCGTGTGGGTGCGACAGGGTCCCAACAGAATTTTAAAAAACTATCCATCGAATATTATTCGAACATCCGAACAATAAAAAGAAAGCTTGAGGAAAACCTAAAGGAATAAAAATTTTGAGAAGTGCGCTAAACTGCTTCCTTTTAAAGCCACAGAAGAATAGAGGCTAACTAGAGCAAAGACATGGCTAAATTTTTACCGTGAAGACGTGCAGGTACTTATGATGTTGCATACGAACAGCCGAAGCCGAATGCGATGTTCAAGGTGGTAAACTGAGCACCGCACCACCTGCAGATCGCAAAAAACCTCGTTGCAATGTTGTCATCTTGGTAACAGAACACCTTCTTTGAACTTCACTCATAAACTCGTCGCATTATTTTTGCATGAGGAAGGTAATTCATCCAAAATGCAAAGTTCAAATAATCATGTAAGCTTGAATAAGTTAATTCATCCAAAATGCACAAAGTTCATATATTCATGTAAGTTTGAATAAGTTAATTAAACCAAAATGCAGAGTTCAGATATTTATGTAAGCTTGAATGAGTTGATTCATCCAAAATGAAAATTCAAATATTCATGTACGCTGGAATAATTTTTCCAGCTACGAAGCTGGTTACCGGACAAATGCTAAGTGCACAAACATGCGTACTTAGGCCAAATAGAATTTACAGACGAAATGTGCATGTCTAATGTACGTAGTTTTATGTAAGCAAGAAATAATATTAAAGTAAAAAACATTTCCTGTGGTGCTATTCCTTGAATTTGGCTACCAAGGAAGACAAAGAGCGACAGAGGTGAGTGGTACAGACACTCAAGGATCAACCGGTCGAAGAACCGAGGCCGCACCGAGAGAGGGAGGGAGGGACCACTTACCAGCGCTAAAATTCTGTCGCCCCTGGGTCCGGTGTTTTAACTTTCCTGTTTATCTTAAAACTGCGTTGATGGTTGCTGCATTTGCTGCTGCAACGTCAGTCGTCGCAACCTTTAATTTTTGAAACTGCTAGTTTTGAATTCTAGTTTCACTACTGGATAAAAAATGAATGTGTTCCTGCCTTTACGCTTGCAGAAACCGACCAGAGGTTAGAGCACAACATAAAATAGACCAGAATCAGATAGCCGAGCTGCAAAATGAAAAAGAAACGAACTTGTTTCTTTACTGTAGCAGAGTGCAGCAGGATCTGAGTGAAAAAAAAAGATTTTTACCGGGATTCAGATTAGACCTTGGCTCTTGCATTAGTAAAACAGAAAAAAAATTTAAATTCACATTTTGAAATCAAGTCTAACCGAAGATGATTTTAGAAGATCTACAATTCGTGGAATTGCATCGGAATAAATCCGCCTGTCAATAATAAAGCATGCACAGTAATGCTCCCTCAAAATTTCACTGCAGTATTATGCACGGGATTGAATTAATCAATAACAGTGAATAACAGTCTGTGAAATAATGAAATAAAAACGCTAAGATATAAAAATTGAAGACTAGAGAGCTCGAGAAAGCCTCATTTGAAGAATTGCACAATAGTGCTCTCGAATTTGTATCCCAAATAAAATGACTGAAAATTTATCTTGCATACACTGAGAGAAAAAGGGGCCTCTATGATGTCATGTTCTTTTCACGAAACAGATTCTCATGACACTTTTCTGAAAATTGCGACAGTTTGACATACACATACAGGTAAGACATAATTTGCGTAAGTCTAAGGAATTTCATTCGAAAGTTTAACTAACTTGTCTACTTATTTATTAATTTTACACCCGGAGTGGAAATCGATAAAAAGTTTCGCAAATAAAAACAAATATATTAGTGATTTTATACCAAGTTCTACCTAACGAATCATAACCTGTCGCTGCAATTCTGCGTGTTAATATGACATTAGTTGTATAGGTAAAAACAAATACTCTCGGATTACTGATTCAAGGTACAAGTTTATCATTGTTCAGTTAGGCTATTCATAGTTTTCAATGTGTTTGATTGATCTCCAGCGGACGTCCCGAACTTGATAAAATTATGTTTGTATAATTCAGTTATTCAAACAGTTATAGAAGGCAGTTTCACTTGAAACTAATAACTTCATTTTCAAAAGGATTTAGCATGCACCGAGCAACAGAGTTCCTAATCACGCTGTTCCTGATAATAAATAGTTTTTCAACGATTCCAAAATTTGAGTGAATTATCAAAAGACTTCAAGCTTTGAATGCCTTATGTAGCTGAGCACCCATTGCGCAACACAAAAAGTGCCCACCAGGGAAATTTTGCCTAAGCCTATTCTTCCCTAACGAGGAAATTATGCAATGAAGAGAATAAAATTGAACATTAGATAGTGAAAAATAAGACCACGAGGTCCTGAGCCATATGACCGTAGAAATTACATGAGCATGTTCAAGATTATACGATCATGCCTTAAGGGGACCGTCCCAACCCCTATGGGACGGATCTGCTTCAGATTTGACACACGTATGTAACTCCATAAAAAGAACACATTTTGCTGACGGAAATTTTTCCTATTTTTTAAAAAAACGAGTTATCAAAAGAAAACGAAATTTTTGAAAAAAATT
>VOMN01045562.1:0-30148 GCA_014899125.1 Orchestia grillus | reverse complement strand
GAAGAATTTATGAATTTGTAAATTGGATACTGTATATTAGTGTGTCATAGAATTTTTTAACAAAAGTATTCCCAAAAATTAGGTAAATGTTAATATGTGCGAATTTAGGTTCAGCTAGGATGTCATTTTATGGGTTGTTTTTTTTTGCAAATTTTATGGATAAATACAATTGTATGTATTTGTAATGGGCAAATTGGACAAATTCTATTTACAAATGCAATGTTTAAAATAATGATATAAATTCCATTTTGAAAATTCATGTGTTAAAATGAATGCAACATTTATATTTGAGTTTATAAGAAAAATTTTTAGTTAATATTGATCATAATCAACAATTATTTAAATCACATAATTTTATAACTTTCAATATGTGTTCCTCAGAATGAGTTATTTCAATTAATGTGTTCATTAAAACCCAGAAGTTTTAACAGGTGTACATAGTAGTGATCTAATAAGTTTACACTTTTTAACTTATTTTGTTCTTGTGTATTGTAGGAAAAATTTATGTGGCTTGGGGTGGGTGTTTCTGTGATCAAATAAGTGTAATTAGTTGTACCAGAGCCAGTTCAAATTTAAGCTTAAGTTCCTAAATATTTATTCTATTGTGTAACTTTTCTTTCACTTCAAGACTTCAAGAAAGTCTTTTCCATTAGTATGGTCTATGTTTATTGATGAAGAGTTTGATCTTTTGTGTATAAAAGGAGATAAATTTCTGATGTGACAAATTTTTCAGGCCAAAATTGCCTTCTTGAATGGTGAAAGAACTGGCCAAGAAAATCTCAAGAATGATTTGGTGCGACGAATAAAGATGCTTGAGTACGCCCTCAAACAGGAGAGGTATGTGATAAATTCATGTTTTATCCTCAATAAGAATAACTTTTTCATTGTTGCTTGTATCCTTATGGTTATTTGTTAAGGGACTCAATTGGTAATTTACTCTTTGCTGAGGGTTAAAGTCAAAGGCTGTAATTTTTTGTTAATTGACTATCACTGCTGAAAGAAATTCATGAAGGTTCTAATTTCAATTATAAATGTTTAAAATTATGCAGTTTAGCTTTAGCTTTCTTTAATCATAAAATGCCAGGTCTTCTAAAATATTTGTTCATTATTGCATCTTGAACTGTCTGAGGCTTCCAGGGAGTGGTTTTATTTGCTCTACTGTGTATCAATCAATAGTATGTGTTAGGCAGATGAATAAGAGATATGAATCTGTGCCTGCAGTTATTGACTACAATTACTGAGTGCACCTCCAACTCCCAATAGAAATTTAACTTTGATTTGTTACAGTTTTCTTTGATTTCTGATAATGCAAAAAAATGTTGAAAAGCCGAACTTACTGAAAGCTACCTCCTATATCCAAAATTGTGGTTTCAATTGAACTAGTGTTTATGTTTTATACACTTAATCATGTTGATTTATTTTGATCTTAAAATATGTGAAATAAAATTGAATTTCAGTGCTGTTATTCATATCAAAACACCACTGCTTGTGCTGGTAAATTTCCTGTGAAGTGACTTGCAAGTGGGCATTTTCCCTTCAGCCGTATAACATCTTACAGCAAATGTGTTGAATAAGAATAGTGAATGAGAATGAATTGTATAACTACAATGATGGTCATCTGCTGTTCAGAACAAAGTATCACAAGTTGAAGTTTGGCAATGACCTGGTGCAAGGAGGGGGAGATCCTCCTCCAGGTCTGCTGGACGACCTAGCAGATGACACAGGCCGCCTGGAAGGAGGCCTCACAGATACGACAGCTTCCATACTCTCCTCGACGACCTCCAATGCTTCTTGGAAGCAGTCCAGACAGCTCCTCAGGCAGTGAGTGACTCTACAAAGCTTTGATCCTGGGAGTTTTTAATATTTTTGTACAAACAATGAGAGGGATCTCATTTTTAGTATTTCCACTTTCTGGTGATTCATTGTGGCAGTTCAAGTACATAGGAAATTTTTGATAGTCAATGCTAGAAGTGGTGGTGGCAGCATAGCACAAAGGAAATATTTTTTGTGGGGTGGAGCTTTTATGGAAAATGTAACGACCTATTTCCTCTCACTTTTAGATGAACTGATTTAGAGGCATTATCAACCTACATAATAGAGTAGGTGTGTAAAGTCTTGTTCTGTAAATTATTTTATTTCTATTTTCAAAATTTTTATAATTTTTCGCTTTATATGTCACAGCTAATGTTTCTTAAATAAGCCTATTATTTTGAGCACTTCTTATCTTCAGTTAGTATCTGAAAGAAAATCATTTCATGGAATAAGTGAAATTCTCCCTATGCCAGATGAGGGTTTTAAGTTTAATTTAAATTAGTATATGTATTGTTTCAAGAAGTCATTTTTATGGTTGAGAGGTTATTTTGGAAATGAAATTCATAAAAAGGCTGTTGAGAGAGGTGTTGAACTGCTTGCTTTCCTATTAAAGCTGTATTGGACATTTATTAATATTGATCTTGTAATCCTAGTCTGTAATTGTTCTTCAATTTGTACTTACCTATTTTATAATGTGTTGTACCAAATTTTTCATGTGAAAATAATAAGGAATGGATAATTTTTTGTTTATATGGAAAAATGGTAGTAGTTATTTCATATTGATTATTGCATCTATCCGTGGAATGCTATATATATATTTATATAATTTTTTTTACAGATATTTACAAGAAATTGGTTACACTGACACCATCATAGACATTCGGAGCAATCGTGTCAGGTTAGTGGTGTTGACTATTATATTTTAGGGAACAACTCGAAATAATGCACATTATTTTTGTTTGTTTTATTGACAAATGTTGCCCTCCTCTAAAGTGTTATTGTTTTTCTTACCATTTTGCTGACGATGAATTATTCCGCTGACGTTAGCATTTTGCTGCAGAAATGCATGAAACTGTTTGCAGCCTTAACGATAGGTTGTGTAAATTTTTTAGTACTGATAGCGATGTATTTAGGTATTGATGGCGGGAAATTCATTCTCAATATTGCAGCAGTATCTGCGTTTGAATCATTGTTAATATTTTTCTTTCCACTCAAGCAAAGTAAGCTTTTACTTCACAAGACAAGTTCTCTGAAATTTTCCACATCATTAGATTGATAGCCACAGCTCATGAAAACCACTGTTAAGTAAGTCTATGAAAATGATGTGAGCAAGTCGTTTGAAAGGAAATACTTGGATGTTTTTCTCCGTGAATGAAATAGAAATCTCTTGATAGGCACTTTCAGTGGGCTCATCGGGGGGTTGTGACACTGAGGTTGTGCAACCTCTTTTCACTCAGCAGAGAGGGAATGGTGTAATAGCGTTTGCGTCATTGCAGGGACTTCTTGTTACCTTCACGAAGCCCAACTGAACTGGCTGTTATGGTTTTGTGGCTGGTATGTGACGCAAGTAGTTTTTTGTGCCTTAACTAAAGCTTTTCCTATGTATATGGTTAGACGCTAATGCTCAAGTAGGGGTGTCTAGACATTAGAAACTAAAGATGTTATGATGATCCCAGCATGCGCTCAACCAGCGTTTAGGTCTAAGGAAATGTTGTTCTCAGGTCGCTGCTGGGCATCAGTGGAGGCGAGACCAGCGGGGAGGATGCAGGCATGGGTACAGGAGGAGGAGGAGGTGGGGGTGGGGGAGCAGCCCCCACCATCAATGGGGGTGCAGACCTCACCACTGCCAAGAGACCTGCTGATCAAACTTCAATCAGGTGGACGCAGCCAAAGAAGGTGAGACTTCTCACAGTCTGCATACTCTCGCGAAAGCTGTGGAAAAGATGTCCTAATTCTAAGTAAAGCAAACCGGTGGGCGGGTAGGAAATAAATTGACATTCTCAAATGAATTAGGACTGATGCTTGAGCTCGACTCCAAAACGTTTTCTAAGTAGCCATGATCAATTTTACTTCGAGTATTCTTTGCTTTTAGGTTTTTGTTTGCAAGTGACGCATTAACGGGAGTTTTAAATTCTTATTTGTTTGAATTTTCTCGCGTAGTCCTAGGAACGTCTCCTACGCTGTGACACTACCGAGAAGTGTTTAAGTACAATTTTAAGAATTAACAATCGTCATCGCGAGTTGAAATTATTAGGGTATGGGAAGAAGTTTTCAGGTGGCATGTCTCATTATTTAACCGTTCACGTACCGACTGATATCGATGGCATTGTATCGTAAATTGTCTTTGTTTCTCCAGAGCATGACGTCTCTGGAAGCGCAGATAAAGGATGCTGAAAAAGCTGTTCTGGAAAATTTCGATTTCCTCGCAACAGAAGGTTGGTTACTTGGTTCAACGAGTTGAACAGTTGTAATACTTGGACGATTCAATTTAAGTGAAGCTGTTTTACTCGTTCAACCTCTTTTTGGTCTTAGGAGAGTTCTTGGGATATTGTTCACAACTTAATGCATTTGCTAATGCAGTTCTACTGCTGATTTTTTTATGTAGTGTTTTCCAATCATATGTTCTTCATAAAGTCGGAAGTTCACGTCAGTGAAAATTTTGATTGATAATTTCTTCTCCCTTCTTTACTCTATGTGAGAAAGGAATTTATTTGTTAAACCAATAATTCTCTAGTCTTTTAAAGTAGTCTCTCTGTGTAGAAAATTAAAAGTAAAAATTAAAAGAAGAGGGACGATTAACAATGTGTGTGTTCATTCAGTATACCATCTTGGTACACTTGAAATACAGCAATGAAATTCATTTTTCAGCGGACATGGAAGTGGACGAAGATGATGACGATGATGAGCAAGAAGATGACGACGACATGAACAGGATGAAGGGACCTCAGGTGAATAACTTACTTGGTCGACTTAATTATTTAGGAGCCTCGTGCTGTATCTCTCGTCCAGCTATAAATTAGCGCCTAAAGAGCGCACGAGTTCCTGGTGTAATGCGCCTTTGGTTTTGCTGCTCTCCGTCGATGGCATAACGTTTACTAATGTATATGAATCGTTGGAAGATTGACGTGGTGAGTTATTGATGCAGTGCATATTGCGTTCTTTAAAAAAAATTTGTTGCAGTTTGTACAGCGCATATTGCGTTTTTTTTTAAATTGGTTACAGTTTGTACAGTGCATATTTCGTTCTTAAAAAAAAAATTGGTTACAGACTGAAAAACACATAAAGGAAAAAAAACGTGAAAATGTTAATATCTTAGAGCAAGAGTGATAGCAAGTGCGCTGAAACCGAATTTCTTGATCACCACGAGGGATAGTTTAGTTTGCCCCCCAGAATGTGCTCGTGTGATTGGTAGTCCGTAGAGTGTCCGCCATTGGCGTGCCAAGTTACGAGCTACTACTTCCTCCTGCACTTGTCGCGAGGATGTGTTATTACCTATGTAGACTTCTCATTGTTATGCGTTTCTTCTGCACTCGTCTAGGAGGTCAAATGCTTGCTGAATTGTCGTATGACACGCTACTCGTCTTTTACTTAGTTTATTACGAACTGCTCTGCTGCTATTCAAAAAATTGTGGTGGCAGTGGTAAAGTGTATAAAATATCTCTTCTTCATCATTGCGTCGCGTAAAATATCTCTTACTGATACTGATTGGTTCTAAGCAAGTTATGCCACGACATCCATGCGCTATTCTGACGAGGTGCCAAGCTCAGAAACATACCTCGTGGTATTTCGGTTACAGTTCATGCAAACATGGGGAGATTGGTGAAGCAAAGCTAACAAGTGTGAATGTATGTGAAACGAGAATTTCAGTCGCTCACTTCAGACACTGCAAGCTTTAAGAATCTATAATGTATAATAATACACCACGTTTATATATATATATTATTGTGTCACCATTGAATTAAATACTGAAGGAATTATATAGAAGAAAATTCGCGTGTCCAGATCATCGGAGACGTATTCCGATAAGAGGGACTGGCGTATCAGCGATTCCAAAAATGACATTATATCACGTGAGATTCACGGTGACGGACGCGCTAGTAGTTATTACGTCGAGACAGTCATGCAACGGGTTCAACTGTTCCACCAGACTCTGGAGGGAGACGAGGAGGGTGATGCAGTGGAAGCTCTGGACCAGGACTTCAGGTACCTGAGCGGCTCAGCAGACCTCGAGGACAGCAGTGCGGCTGCTGCTGCTGCCGCCGCTGCTGGATTTGGTGAGACGAGGGAAGAGTAGTTTCCATTTGGTCGCAAGTACTGCCACCTTGCGTATTGTTCTCCCGGTGCAATAGAAGTGTGCTCTTGATGAATGCAAAAATACAACTAAAGCTCTTAATTCTTTATTTTAACTTGCGTTCATTGTAGATATTTCGTATTCTTGGGAAAACAAATTTTTATGGCGCTTTTATTTTTCATAAGTTAGTGTTTTAGAACATTTTTATAGGTCAGTTCAGTAGAGCTGGCGTGTCAACTTCGAGCGTTTATTCATTTGTTCACACCTCAGGGTGTTAATCTCATCACTATTGAGGATTTCGTGTGTAAAGAACCTTTATTAATTCCAATACGTTTTACCGTTGGGTTTTAAATGCCTTACAACTACTGGTGTGGTGGGGGATGTGAGGAATGTGTGGTTTAAACTTCCTTTTTAAAGGAGATTCATTGATGGGGGTTTAGAATTCATCGGTGTAAACGACTCACTCTTCGTTCGAGGCTTAGTAGTGTTCCTGATGAGAATTGATTTAAAAATAGTATTCTTTCTCTTGAGTCGCGCTTGTAAAAATTTCTATTTGTTCACACTAAGTAACTCATCATAACTTTTAATTTTATTTACCGGGTATTTTGGTAGAATTGAATATTACTTTTAAAGTTCATAAAATCTTGATACCTCTCACTAACTGGGACATCATGTAACGTCCCAAGCCTCATTATTTATTTGCTCGGTTAATTTGTACCAATTTATTGTACAACTTTAGCAATAATCTGTTACCATTTCGTGAATTTCTAAAATAGATGCTATCATTCTGAATACAGGGGATACTCGTGGAGTTAGTGAATAGAATAGAAGTCTGTGTGGGTGTGTTTCTGGCCCGATCATTCTGTTGTTCTATCGCGGTTTCTTGACTTTGGTTTAGGGTACGATCGCTCTGATGGTGATTTACTTTTTCCAAAACATTCCACGACATACTAATATAGAGTTATTGCTTGGTTGGTTGGTCTCTCTGTTACGCTCTTCTGGATTTAGCTAAAAAAAATTCTAGGTCCGTATTCCTAAACTAATAGCGATGCTGTCAGATACGGTAGACCGTGTAAGTGATACTGAAAATAACATTTCATGTTAGAGTTCCCTCAAATAAGAGGGCAGCTTGAGAATTTAACATCATTTTTCCCGCCATTTTTGGCGAGGCGCGTCTGCTAGTTTATTTACTAAACGTTGCCATGTTCATTCTTTTCTGCTTCAATTTCTCTGGATAAACTTGTTTTCCTGGCGTTATGTTATTTTCACACTGTATGACTCGTATTTTGTTTAGTCCGTGCTTAAGCACAATATAGTAAGGTTGAAAAATAATATTATATAGAGTGTTGCGTTTTTACGCAAGCCTCTTACAATTGCTTTCTTTTTTCAAACTTTGTTTCTCTTGAATGGTACGTTCATATGTTAGTGACGAACTTAATCGACACAAACGGTATTTTGAGAACGAATTCATCCTTAATGAATGTATAATTCCGTTTTTTAATCGTTTTCTATTGCACACTTTGAACCTAAGTTCTACCTTCGTTTGCGTGGTGCGGTGATTCGTTACCTTGAACTCAGCTATGTTATGGCCACCCAGGCTCCCGCGGCGTGTTTGTGGGAGGCGGTGGGGGCTCGTCGGGGGGGGAGGAGGACGCCCTCGAGGGCCTCGGCGAGCTCGCGCAGCTCACAGTGACCAATGAAGCGGACACCGCTTATGATGTGAGTGTAGCTCCTGTCAACCTCCTGCTCTGTGCAGTAACTTTCCGTATGCCTCCGAGTTTAGTCCGCTATGATGTGGGTGTCGTTTCTGCTTTATGCAGAAAGGTTCACTAAGCAAGCCTCGAATTTTAGCCCTGATGAAGCTGGCACGACTTTTGAAATGAGCGTAGCTTTTGCTACATACGAGTACCACTAAGAGGCTCGGAATGTTTGCGTGGTTGCTTAACGAGTAGTGATTTATGGAATATGCTACATTCTCGTTGTCGGAAATCATCAAGACGTCGAGCTGTTGTAATAGTTAAATAGTTCTTACAAACGCATAAAAATAAGAACAGATGCGTCACAGTTATCAAGTTCGGTGAAATTTACTTCTCATCAGTTAGTGCAAATAACTTACCCAGAGCGGCCCATCGGGTCACTAGCAGTCTAGTAAGTTCAGATACCTTTAAGTTCTGTCATGTGTGTTTGTGGGAACTTATTTCCAATTTTCACGTGCCCGGCTGAACATCGTCGCTATTACGCGCTGCTTCATTTTTAGCCTAGTACAAGTAGGTCGTCTGCCTGAGTTTGAATAAAAAATTTAGATTCGTCTCTACAAAATCTCTACAGAACTAGAAGAAAAGATTCAAAGGGATTGAGGGAACTAGCTGTTATTTACGTACGGGAGAATGAAAAACAAATGGTCAGAACAATCGGGTATGTATTATGCTATTTCCCCAATTCATAAATCAGTACCAACTCTCCTGTTTATTTCTAATAATGGATGTTGGAATTACGAAACGCTTGTTCTTTTATTCAATCGCCCCATTAAAGTACTAAAAACGTGCCTAATACTAAAGGTAGTAGTTTTGAGAATATAGCACTGCTACACCGATGCTAGTCCTACATTTTCCATACGCGTGCATCATCCAGTTGATGCGTATACGTATCGTAAACCAACCTAACACACTGAACCCGAGCGCTTTGACTCGAGTGCCCTAATTAATACAACATTGTGCAGATTTCCTCGAGCAAAGAAACGTACCGTAAGACCTGGACTGCCAAGTACACTCTCCGTTCTCACTTTGACGGCGTGCGATCGTTGTGTTTCCACCCCAGCGAGCAAGCTCTCATCACAGCTTCCGAGGACGCCACGCTCAAGCTCTGGAATCTGCAAAAGACCGTTCCTGCCAAGAAGTTAGTTGCCTCGCATGCCAATTATTCGCTAGCCGCTACGTCTCATGTTTTTATTATATGTCGATCCTTATGAATTAAATTGTGAAGAAATAAACGCGGGCTAGCTTTTTGATTATGAGACGCGCGGCGACATAGTCCCAACTAGTTTTAATTTAAAACTAGGAGTTTGATAAGCAACCAAGATAGGCTTGAATGAAAAGGACACATTGAAGTTAGGTTTAAAAATTTTGGCTAAACTATTTATGTAGTATACCAGGAGCGGAACCAGAGACAAAAAGGCGCTTGTATACATCTTCGGGAATCATTTGGAGTTTAGTCGATTTAGTGTTTAGGCTCCTTACAGGCCTTTTCTACGTAATATTTACAAACATGGATCCTAGTAGGCATCGCGAGATACGTGTTTTGAATTTGCTTGGACAATTGGTTCACTGTTTTGCGTACAGTTGTTTTAGTAGACCATTACATTCAGTGAGATTTGCATGTCCTTACCCCTCGGTGGGAATAGGAAAAGGAATAGGATTAGATTTGTCTATTTTAGGCTGTGGGGATTGGCGTTCCCAGGGAATCACTGTTAGGTTACATCTGCTTTAGATTGGCCTTTGGGACTTCTATATTTCGAGCCCACTTAGCTTCTTTCATTTTTCTACATCTTCTTTGCTATATTTTCTTTATTTTTCCTTTTTCTTGATTTTGACTTGCTGTTTCAATTCAATCTTGTGGGGAAACACACTCTGTGTATAGAATTTCCCATTTTCTAATGTCAATACCAAATGGTCTTTTCTATTCGCTCTCTTCCGGTCAGATTTCATGTGGGTAGCTAGCTTTAAACCATGGCTATAATAGTAATAACTTGCAGGTCCTTATCGTTGGATGTGGAACCTGTGTACACTTTCCGTGGCCATCTCGGTCCAGTATTGTGTCTTGCGATCACCGGCGATGGAGGAAAGTGCTTTTCGGCCGGTCTTGATGGAGACATCAGAATTTGGAACGTACCTTCTATTAACGTCGATCCATACGATTCTTACGGTATGTTACCTAGTAGCGTTTTAGTCCTTTCGTAGAATTATGCATAATTGCTTCCCTCTGTCGTAATTCTTTAGAGTGATTGAATTGTGTGGGGTATGTAGTAGTATGGTGCATCATAGCTTCACTTTAGTTGAAAGAGATTTTTTGGTAGGTTTTTGCAGTGAGATAGCTTCTCGTCATGAAGGGAGGCATTTTTGCAAAAACCTCGAGTGCAATAGCATAAGATGACCCAAACTTCGAGGTACGCGTTTCTTGTAGCTACCTGCATCGTCAAACAATATTTCTAAACATGGTTTAATCGGTATCCACAGAACCCGTATGATTAAGTATGGGAACCTGTATCCAAATTCATCTTCACTCTTTACGTCGCATTTGCTCATGTTCTGTCAGTGACATATCTTTAATTAGAAAGGTTAGATCATTGAATTTCAACTGTCGCAAAATGCATCGTAATCGCGTATGTAGAATAATTCTTTGTACCAGAATCGAACGCGTGTAATTGAACAGATTTGTTGTTGTATTATGTCTGTTCTGCATTTCCCTTTACGACCCTGCGGTACAGATTATCATCAAGAGAAAATTCTGTAGTATTCTTATCGTGCAAGCATTGAGCTGTAGAACCTCAAAATAATTTGTCTAAAAAGTATTGCTTTTTGAAAATTTTACACGTTTGTTTTTGTAACTTGATATGTGGGTCACACTGTGCCAGTTTCGCATCAGAACCTAACCTTTTATCTGAATCTCTAGGGGTTAACTATTTCACTTGATTTGCAGTGGACTTGCCTCGTGTCTGATATAATTAAAATTTGTGCAGAATCCAGTGTCGAGTTGGGAAATCTGTCAGGGCATCTGGACGCGGTGTGGGGCCTGTGCTGTCACCCTCACCGGCCCCAGCTACTCTCGTGCAGCAGCGACAACACAGTGCGGCTGTGGTCTCCTCAGCAGCTCAGGGCGCCGCTACTCTCCACCTATCATCTTATTAAAGGTGCTTGCCAAGCCTTCTTGTTCAAGTGGATTAAGAGGTCGCGTGCTGGTGTATCTCTGTGAAAGCGCCTGGAAATTCGCTTTATAGGAATGTTTGATGTGAGGTTTGGTAGGGAGATTGATCGTCGAATGGTCAAGTAGATTTTAAGAAAACTTGGGGTTAGAAAATATTTTTTGGAGTTGGGGTCTGCTCGGTTGTATTTAATGATATGTAATTTTGGTTTTGTTTTACAACCAAAGAAATTAAAAAATTAGCTTCTATTTTAGTGCTCTAGAAAGTAAGGTGCTACTTCATGTTCTTCCGAAGCTTGGTGACATTTTAAAGAAGTTGATCGGATGGAGCACGTTCATCTGATGTGGTAGAACCTTGAATATGTATTCTGATGGTCTCAAGGCGTTTTTTCATATTTTTTGCATAGTATCGTCTTGTGGAGGTATTCTTGAGAACTGTTGCCTAGATTATTTTATGAGCTCTCAAATTATTAAACGAAGTACTTAACTCTTTCGATGTTGTGAAGTTTACAATGGAGCTTACAGTTCTGCAATGTTCGTTTGTCGATCGCGGGGGATTTTAGTACCCGGTCCCAAAAGCAACAATCATGTTGGTTGGCCTTGAACACATTGTGTAGCGTATAGACGGGGCTTAGGTCCTCGTTACAGGTTGTACAGACAGAAAATATCCTTAGTGTTGTCCCCGTACTGGTTATAGGCTAAAAATATATGTTTTGCAGAGCTACTAAAGGCTCGTTTTACCCATAGTCGTTCGGAAGAATGTTCCAACCTTGTTGATAGCTTGTGGTTTTTTATGTTCGGATATCTCCATTGATGGCTTGTGGTGCAAAAATAATTTTCTAGCTCCTGTGCTCCTTTTCTTATTCTGCAAACTTATTTTTCGCTTCCGATTCTGGCACAACTCCAGGGCGCATAGGGTACGCAATAGGGTTAGGCTAGTTTAGTTACGTTATTCTATCGTGTGCTATGTGATGACTGGTGTCCCCACTGTTAAGTTACCTCAGCCATAAATAGGCCTCCATGACTTGTCTTTCGTGCCGACTTGTCTTTTTCAAGTTGTCACATTTCTCTTTTTCGTTTTTGTCTTATCTTTCTTATCATTTTACTTGGGTGTTTCTATGCACGGGGGGATCCCGTGAGGAACACACCTTGTGCATAGATTCACCGTTTTCAAAGTCCGTACTAAATGGTTTCTTCTTTTCAGTCTTTTTGGATCATATATCATAAGGATAGGAAGCTTTCAACGACTAAAATATAATCTTATCGAATTTCGTACGACTTCCTACAAAGTGTCGGTGTAACTCAGATAAGTTATTCTTCAATTTTTGAATTTCATTCGTCTTTACCTTGCCCTGTTTTTCTACAAATACGTAAAAAAGCTCGAATTATAGTGATATTGAAAACTAAAAATTATGCAAGTAGATTAACAGCAGAAAGTTACAATCGCTCATATAGCCTTTCAACGTATTCAAGTGGTTGCAACCATTCATTTTACCATAAACCCCCGAGTTTATGCTCTCAGATATGTTGTCCGATACTCAATTAAGTTCTGGCTGCTAGCGTTTTCAATTTAGTAACCAAAATCAAATCTTATTCAGTGTATTTCCTATCCTCATCAGACGGCGTTCCGACCAGTGTTGACTTCGTGTACGAGTCAAGTAATCAATTCGTAACAAGCTTCGACACTGCCAACTGCGTGATATATGACCTGGAGACCGGCAAGACCGTCACTCGCCTCGACACGGATTCTGCTGACTCGTCCAATACCGGCAGCAACCTCACGCGTCAGATTAACAAGGTACTGCAAGCAGGACTGGTAACAACATTTGCAAATCTGTGTCTCTAATATCTTTCTAGTTAGGGAAGTGAACCGAACCCTTCTCACCCTGGTTTTGCATTACAAGGTTTTTAATTTTTATTCGTTCATAAAAAGTTTCCTACGTTAGAAGTTGAAGAGACTGTTATCTTTTAATCAAAGTTCATATTTGAAATTCATGGTTGTGCTATCATACGATCTGTGATCTGTTCAACAAACATCCTTTGCGATACACGAGATAGGGTTCCCATTTAATTGAGCGTGTGCAGTGCTAATTTTGTAGGGTTCCAATTTAATTGAGCGCGTGCAGTGCTAATTTTGTAGGGTTCCAATTTAATTGAGCGTGTGCAGTGCTAATTTTGTCCATGTGTGTGCAGGTGGTGAGCCACCCGACGCTGCCGCTGACCATCACAGCCCACGAGGACCGGCACATCAAGTTCTGGGACAACCACACCGGCCAGCTCGTGCAGTCCATGGTGGCTCACCTCGACGCCGTCACTTCCCTCGCCACCGACGCTAATGGCCTCTACCTTCTGTCTGGCAGTGAGTTACCTACCGTCCGCTTTGTTCCAGGCTTCACCTCTAGGTTCTATGAAATTGTTGTATGTTCTTTCAATTTCCTTTTCGCCTTGAGTATGGGCAAATCTCATTGTTTGCTCGTTAGCTAAGCTGTTATTTTTTGAAAATTTGTTCTTTAAATAAAATTTTGAAAAGGGCGTAGCATTTTGGGATTTTTTTTTTAATTTTCCACCGACGACGATTTGGTTTTGTAATTACCCCCGTTGGGGTTGTAGTCATTTCTTTGGAAAAATCGTTGTTTTTCGAGTTTTTAAGAGTTTCATTTGTTTCTTATTTGGCGTTAGCTGTTATTTGTTTTAACTACTTTTGCATGTGTTTAGATATTGAGAACGGCATTCGAGTGTTTGGGCGTTAAAGATTGCACGTGTAACTCAGGAAATAATTGGGTTTTATCATGTTGTTCTGGTCTTTATTAGACTGGTCGTAAATAAATTAATCGATTTGAGAGTTGATTTACGTGGCTGAGAAATTGTACATCAGTGGGTGTAACTTCCTTCTCAGGAATTACCTAGCCAGATAAATCATGCGAACTCAATCATAAAATGGCTATGTAGGAATGTGCAACTTACTTCTTCGAATTACTTATTTGTGTGTAGCCTGTAATTTCACTTGGTTGTGTATACTTGCAAGTCCGAAGCCATTGCTCTTGGCAGGCTGCGCAACTTGGTGTAACTGTGCACTTATGGGCCTAAGATAGTCGAGTTTGAGTACCCTTGAGACTGGTAGCCACGTTCTACTCGACATTCCAGTGGTGGTAATTTGTTGCTTGTTGTGCAGGTCATGATTGTAGCATTCGATTGTGGCAGCTGGACAGCAAACAATGTGTTCAAGAAATTACTGCTCATAGGAAGAAGTTCGACGAGAGTATCTTTGATGTGGCCTTCCATCCCACAAAAGCCTTTATCGCCAGTGCAGGAGCGGACGCTCTTGCTAAGGTTTTCGTTTAAAAACTTATCCTTTAGTAATCTTTTTTATTAATATTATATTAGCCAATCATCGAAATTTCTGTTGACTGTTTTCGTTTGAGGCTCGAGTAGTATTGCTCTTAGCCTTAACTTTTAGGCTAGCGTCGTGAAAATCGAACTACACTAAAAATTCCTTCCGCAAAAATCGCTAAGCGATTATGAATCTCAATGCGTCGAGTGTGGTGAGTGACACGTCAGCTTCTTAAATTTTATTCAAAATCACTAGAGGGGTGCTTAATTCTTATCAAAAATCAATTTTGCATCTTCGGTGAGGGCTAGTAATTAAGGTTTAACAAAATGTTATTTCTTCCGATGTTACCCTGTTAATATTGTGTCGTTTAGCAGTGGCATAATGATTCGTGCGTCATTTTGCGGCGATAATCAGAACTCCTCGCACTTGACGTGTTTAGTTTTCATAAACCGCTACAAAAACCAAACAACGTGAAGCTGCGACTCCGCTGCCTCTGTCACAATCATATTCGCCGGTGGGCGCTGTTGTAAGTGCCTCGTCGGCTCGATTTGATCTAAATCATCAGCGGAAGTGGATTCCCGTGAAATTTTAAGGCTTATTCGTGTCAATTTTAAAATCACTTTTAAATTATTGTAGAAAAATTGCAACCCTCTTATCGTTTATTTGTACATTGCTTTCAAGCTAAAAAATAAAGCTAACAATGAGCTTCGCTGTGGCATTAAAAATAGAAGCAAATCAGTAGTAGAAGGAGTCTCTAATCGATGCTACTTGTGCATGCTGTTTGTCGGAGCCCCCGTGCATTGAGCTAATCGGAATCTGTTCTCAGTTAGCGTGCCCTCTACCGGCGAATTTTTCGGCTGTTTGTCAAGTACAGTTTTTAAACTCTTTATCGTCTCTACGGATTTCAAAATCCTGATTCATAAGGATGCTGGTAATGTTGCGTAATAAGAAGTTAAGAGCAGTCCTTTTTCACATATTTATACATACGGCTGCGGCTAGTTTTTCGTGCAAGACTAAATGCTGTCAAAAATAGTTCAATAAATCTATTAGCCCCTCTTTTGCAGTTACTGAAATATCACCAATTCGGATGAACAGCATTAGGGTAAATATTGACATGGGTGTATCTCTAGTCTTAACTCATTTATGCGAGTTTACATGTATTCTTTCACGCTGGCATATTTGCCTAAACGCGGATCCGTTCCGTACAACTGCGAAGAGGCATACAAGCTCGTGCCTGGCTTGGGTTGCCTGACTTTGAGCGAGTTCAGATTAGCAAAACGCTAGCGGGCTGACGCGAACAGTGTGTTATCGTAGCGTTCTTCCTTCGCTTCCTTGCTGCCTTTGTTTCTTTGGTAGTTGTTGCTGACGTCTCTGTTGCAGAAGTATAGTTACGGCGTGTTCGCTGGTGCCATTCCAATCCCTGCCTAAATGGTTGTTGCTGTCGGGTAAGAACGTGATCTCGTTTTGGAGACGATAATATTGTTCTCTCCATCCTAATGGCGGAAAAAATAATTACTTATATTACACATGAAAAAAATATTATGGTTTCAACTTGAACTGCGATCTGGAATTGTAAACTTAAACTTCATCTTATTGAAGTATATGTTTAGCGGGTACAGTTGGATCGGCATCATGTCCCTTTCTTCAAAATCCGATCACGTTCATACTTGGCTCCAATCAGATCAATGCTCCTTAAATTATTACAGGCGCACTACTATAAAAGACTATAGCAGTGGTTCTCAATCTAGTTCTGGTCATGACTAGCTGTATAGCTAGCGTAGTAAATTTGTCAATACCCTCCCAAAGGATTTTACATTTTCGTTTCGGTTTTACTGTGTATTATAAGTCTTATTAAGAGTGCTCTACGCTCCCAGTTTGAGAACCATTGATGTATTGCTTAACGGTCGCAAGAATCGTCAGTAAATAAGGTGTGAATGACGCTTGTACAGTGTACATAGACTCGAGCGTGTCTCACGTCGATAATTGTGTGAATGTTTCATCCTATCATGTAACCCGATATTTATGTATCCATGTCGATGTGTTATTAAACATATATCGTCGTGTGGATCTTATTACGTTATTTAGAAGGCTTAGAAGATTCGATTTGGATTATTTTTGTAGCGGTGTGTGTGGAACGTAACGCTCCTACTGGTAATGAAGTGCTTCTCTTAGGTGTATGAGGCGTCGAAGAAGTCAGCAACCAAGTTAGCGTTTTGTAGTGTTGTGTCGGTGGCCTATTTCACGGTATGATCTTATTGCCAGTAATCACCCTAATTTTTTCATATAACCTCGAATTTTCTCATGTGCGGTAAGGTTTTAAATTCCAGTTTGTTTTTGCCGGATTGAAAGAGTAATTCAATTAACTAGAGATACATAAATGCATTTGCTGCCGTTGGCGGAAACCTAGTTTCATCATTTCAGCAGGCAATTTAGTCAGTACTCGCTCTGAGAATTGCATAATATTGTGTTGAAAAATATCTCTGTGGCCATCTATACCAATGTAGATAACTCTTCAAATGGGGGGATGTTGGGAGCACTACACTTTAGATTTCTTTCGACTTCATCAATTTCTATAGTGTGCTTTGTGTTTGTTAACACTTAGCTTCCGATATGTTCAAATATTCCATCGTATTAGGTAGAATACTTCATTTCTCGCATATTCATCTTTTTAGTGAACTTCCTGAAGATGTAGTTGAAGAAAATTGTTCTTCGGCGTATCTTGCTTCTAGCTTACATATACGATTCTTGAGCTGTACTCGGAAGTTAACTACTCGCGCCTGTCGTTCCTCATCAGTGAATCTAAGAAAGGTAGTACTTATAGTCAGAACCCTTATCACTCACCGCTGGGTCGTGTAGACTTGTTGATAGAAAATGTTTTACGATTAGTTCTGTAGGTGATAAAGTAGTCTTCTTTCTCGGTTTCTCGTCATTGATTCTTTCATCCTCGTGAAAGAGTGGATGTGTCGGTTTCGTGCCACCGATAATCCATTCGAGTGTCTTTTGTACTTCGTGGGGATACTTCACGCCGCTATCGAGACTTTTCCTTGAGTGGATGCTTTGGTTAAACCTTATGTATAATTATTTTAAGCAAATTTTTCCCGAATAAGGTTGTGATTCATTAGGTATAGGTATTTCCAAAGTGAAAACTTAGTATCCATTCACTTGAAATTTTAAGTGGTCAGTCATTTGCTTTCTTAGTGTGCTCATCTAATGTGATTTTCTCTTATATCCAAGTTCATTGAGACGATTTGAAACTCCTAACGTTAATTAAAACCTATGAGAAAATTCCTTGGCCTGCACCATAAAAATTGAAGTGAGCTACACCCTTTGGCGAGACATACTGGTACCTCCTAACCTTGTTCGTTGTTATCACTTGACTGCCTTTTACTTATTGTCGTTATTCTGTTTTGTAAAGTTGAAGTATTTCAGGTTTTCTGGTTGTTACTCCACTGACGGTTTTCATTGCTCACAAATTTTCATGGCGTATTGTTGGAAAATCTAATATAACTCGTAGATAATGGTAACATTTTTGTAGGATAATTGTAGAGCTTTTGAAATTGATATGAAAAAGTATTGCGGTACTATAAAAACCCTAGAGAAGTGTATCACACCGGGTTTCTTGAATTAATCTTGACGACGAATTTCAATGATGCTGTTGCGTGTCGGGTATGGATTGTCATCTGACCAGGCGTCTTTCTAAGCTATACCAAGCTAACTAATGGAGTTTAGGCAGCACTCGTACGAATGAGTGCTGGATTGTAATTCGTCGAAATGAGCTTTGTTTTATTTTGCAGCTGATGGCTAATGTGACAAGGCATTGAATTTCATAGATGTCTATTTCCTATCTTTCTAATTTTTCCGATGCAGAATGGTCTCTTGGTCTTAGCGCCTCTGATCAAGGACTGCGTTCTGGTACTCTCGCAAAATATGTAAAACATGCCATCATATTAAATTCGATTATATTTATATGCGCATATTCGTAAACGTATATCGAAATTAACCTCGTTGAAAGTTCATGTACAAAAATAGTGGTAATATTTGAGACTGGACCCATTTTTATGGACTAAACTACCCTTCACATAGAAGTGACCAACACCATAGGACGACTGAAAAAATGCCTGACATTAGTCTTGTTAAACGTTATGCTTGCAATAAATAAAGTAAAAGCATGTGCAGGGTTACACCTGAGCTGATGCTTCATCCAGATAATGAAGTGCGGCTAAGCTACATCTAACGTAGTCTCCACATTCAGTTTGATGCTAGTCATTCAGTTCCCGTGTCACTCGATTCCTGGTTGCCTTTGATTCGAATAAAGTTATCAGGCATGTGACATAGGCCTGCTGAAGGAATGCTTGTTTTATGCATTTTTTACGGAACAGAATTAAAATAGAAGTAATACTTCAGTGTTCTGCGAGACATCCAATGTTGGAAAATGTTTTAAAAACAGGTCATGAAAGCAGTTAGAATTTGAAACGGGATAAATTTTATGATAGAGCCGATGAAAACTAATTCATCGGATGTTATCGAAAGAGTCCGTTTGAGTTGTTGAAGTGTGGTAGATGTTGATTCAGTTCTTTAAAGGGAGATTGAAATATTCCAAATTCACGAAGTAAAACTTGCAATTATTAGCGCTAACTAAATTACTTGTGCATGCCTGATGTTTCTGTATCTTGTCAATATATCATAAGTCGGCGATTGTATTTTATATAGTTTGTTTCATCAGAATTTTTAACAGTAATACTTGTTATCATGTAATTTTCAGGAATGCCTTGCCTGGAAATCAGTTTTTTTCCAATAGAGTTTAACCATTGAAACATTCTAAGATGACATTTTATGTGTTTACATCTGGAGAAATGTAAACATTTTCTTACAAGAAGTTGCTATATGTTCTCGTTTCAACTAGAGGATTTCAACGATTTCAAATGGAAGGGAGACAAGAAAATGCTGCGTCTACTCTTAATGTATAAATTGGCTTACGTCAATTCATAGCCAAAATTTTTACCTCTTTCTTGAATTATGGACTTATTTATACACAGTAGCTTTTAAGGCAAGGGCATCGGCAGCAAACTAGCCTTATCCGTAGATTTTTTTTATTTCGCAGTGATACCTTTGGGAAGATACCCCAACCCCCACACCCAAGACATATGGCCCTGCACGCGTTGTTCTGATTGCAATCTTAAAGGTCTCGTCGAGTTTCAATTTATGACAGAAAGATCGGTCACGTTTTCTCAAAGGTAATTTCGGGAGTATAGTTTGAAGAAAAGGCGCGTGCGTGTCAACGCATCCTACTGGTGTTTGTTGTACCACAGCGCTCTACTGACCTGGTCGTCTGCTACTAGTTGATTTTGATATGGAACTCAAACTGGAAAGTAGCTTGTGAAAAAATGTGCATACTTGTTAATAGTCGTCTGAATTGGTAGCAATAGCATGACGAGTTACGTAGTGACTGAGTCACTTAAGATATCGGCTCACTCGTCTGTACTCGTAGTTTAAGCTTAGAGCTGTAGTCGCTTAGCTTCTCTCAATGTATATTTGATGTGCTTTTGTCGTTCCGAAGCCACCGTACTCGTGATACTAACTTATTGAAGCATCTTACCTGCCCTTATCTTTTTCATCTGTAGAAATGTACAGTACCAGTTTTTGTGTCGCATACCCGTCAAACCTGATGACTGTTAATGTATTTGTGCCCCTTAGTTTCCTTGTGTAGAGCGTGTCGCGAAACGGTTTCTGCTCTTTTTTTCACGCCTCATATGTAGCGTCGTTTGCAGCTCTGATGATTAGCTTATCTTATTAAGCTGTGGCATTGATTAAAGTTTTACTCTCACATTGACTTTAGGAGCGGCTCTTCTTTTCTAAACACTAACCTTGCTTGCGGCATCGGAAGTATTGCATCGTAATGCGTTGAATTAGGTTAAATATTACAATTTTAAGAAATTAGTTTTTTTTTTGTGGAAATGGTAAGGAGTTTAGAGCAATGCATTTCGAATTTAGAGCAAATAAATTACGCAGTGTATTTTAACGAGCAGGTTTCAGTACATATGTTTATTATTGAATGATAATGATCGTCCCATTAATGAGAATTTTTTCTGGAGTATTTACATTTGAGCTATAAGCGCAGCTTTTCTTAACATTATCAATGAATGTATTTGTAAATGTGCAATCTTTCAACTGTACGTATGTACTAAGGCAAATAAAATATTAGAGATTTTTTCTTCTTCTTTTTTTGAGGTTCTCCTTAGGTGCTCCGGGAATAATCGCATTGTTGATTGTTCTACAACTGTATCTGAGTTTTCACGCAAGTTCAATCGTAGAAGTAACCGTTTATCTTGGCTCCACTACGTTTGGCATCAGATTTAGAAAAGCAATTATTTTGCATTTTGATCAGTTTTTACTGAATTTAAAAACCAATTTCATTTTGCACCTTTCAGCATGAAGTAGTATCCGTATTTGTCGCATGGGATTCATGACTCGAGGAATGTAATACCTTCAAGTTGGCGGCTATGGAATTTCTCAATGTTTTGAGGATGTTTCAGAAAACCTTTTTTGTTTTATGGTCTTGATTTTGTTGATACGAAACGAAATGAGTAACATTTTGTTCACCCGGCAAATTCATTTATGTGAATGGTAAGTGTATGAAAATTTAAATGATTAACGTGTCCTTTACATGAACGAAATATTTATTATCAAGCAATTCCCATTTTATACACTTATGTGCATTTTCACCCTGTTATTGAACGAAACAATAAGATTGTAATCCTAAACTATTATATTTTCAGTCCATATTCTTGAGTGGTTCTTATGGGGTTTATGTAAAGTGAAATCTCAAGTGCTCGTACTGTTGAAGGTACAATCGTATGGTATTAACCATACAATCGGCTTAGCAAAGTGACATGTCGTCAGGGGTTAACGCTGGCATCTCTAGTGAAGTCTTGAGGTCAGGACATGGATGCCTTCGTACATGTGATAGCAATTTATGTTTTGCAATTGGAACAAAACTGCTAGTGATAATACTGATGTATAGCTTTGGTTGCTGCATTTGAACTATGCAACATTTGAAGTAGAGCAATAATATGAATAAATGATGAAGTATAGAGCGAAACTCAAAATCCACAGTTAATATTGTGCAGTTGGAAGCGAACCGTTTGAATTGTAATACTTGTAACTGTACTTGGCTTCAAAGTACAATAGATCTTTTTAAATAAATGCTATGGATTCACGCTGAGTAATTATGCATTTAAGAAAACGTTACGACTAGAAAAAGGTTATTTGACCAAATTAAATATTTGCATTATGACATAAAGCATAGAAATACCTTTCCTTCCAAAAAAGCGTTTGAAAGTAAAGAAATTTTGCCAAGTAAATATGATCTGTATTTCAAAACATGTTCTAATATGCAAATTTTTGTCATCCACAAATGGATGGAATAGCAGTATAATTTTGAAAAAATAAAATTATAAAATCGGTATTATGTACTAGCAAGCATAGATCTTAACCTTAGACAGTTTTGAAACAATGGGAATAATTCAGTATAATTTATATAGGTTAATTTGAATTCCATCTATGAGTATTATGTATTCTGTAAATTCTGTCTTCTGGAATAGAAGAAGAGAGTAAGGTCAGAAATGGATAAAACTGAAGACTTGTGAAGAGTTCTTGGCAGGAATAGGTTGTGTAGTTTTATGTATGGAAGTGATAGCTCAGCTCCCAGTTTCGAGTCAGATAGAATTGTAGACTCAATAGTTAGTCGATTTTTATCGCGGTTTGGTAACTGCATTTTGTGTTGTGTTGTCTTCCAAACCCGCCTTGTGGGAGCTGAGATCAGTATGCTGCACTGGGCAAGTGTAGGGAGTGGCGTGGCATGTCATATAGTGTCAACTGTTCAGAGTCTACGAAAACGATAAACAGCGGTCGCCGGTGTGAAGAGGATGAAGTCGGAGACTAATATTTTTTACATTTTTGTCAACAGGACGTTTTTCTGAAAAGGAAAACTGTAGTCATAACTTGGAAGAAAAACACCCTCTTATAAGAACATATTTTCTTACATCGATACATTACGCAGGCATTTTATGACGTTCCACTCATACAAAAGCACAGCATAACTTATATCTTAAGGCAAAGCATTTGTTATGTACGTACGTAGGGAGGGTGATTAACTGGTTGGAAGTGCGGAGAGTCGAATTTATGCTTAATTAATATGAATGGAATCGTATGCCGTCTAGAACCTTCCGCCATCGGATGGTTAACGTGCTGTACCGCTACATCACAACGCACTACTTTACATCGATCTATGTATTTGTTTTACCTTGCATTAAAAAGCTTCAGATTCGAACGAAGTTCACACTTGCTTTCAGCGATGAAGCCTATTGATGAGGATCATTTCGCAGTCCCGTTTGTTGAAAAAACACAAGTAAATAAAATTATATGATAGTTAATTTGGAGACAGGTTTATATACCTACATACTCCAAATCTGTACAGACACTTCTAAAATAAGCAAAACGAATAACAATCAGGTAACACGATTCTGAATGGATTCAAGCGACTGCTCTTCATTACAAGATCTAAACTTTGACGTTGAATAAGCTCTATGCGAACGGCTATTGTTGCAGTTACCAAGACCAAAAAAGTCTACCATTCAGAGTTACTGAAATATTACCTCCTATGCTCTGCATTTATTAAAATAATAAGATGAACGAAAGATCACTATAAACTTGCGTTCTGGTTAACAGGCATGTTACATTGCAGAATACAGGCGGCAAATACGGAAGAAAATTCAAAGGTTCTCAATATAATTCCCAATTTTGAGATCATGTAGAAAATTTGTTCATAATAGCAATTCATATTTACCTCCTATTATAATATATATCGAAACACGCATGATGAGTAAAATACAAGTGCGCAGTGACTTTTCCGAGTTCCCTGTACTATCTATATATAGATAGATAGTACAATGAAATAAATACGTAAACGATCCAACGGAAATAATAGCATAATGGCTACTCCATTTATAGTGCCCTATGAACAAGTTATTTTATCGCTTCCAGTACGTTGTGCAAACAGAGTTGATGCAATTTTGATTAAAAAGGGACGAAGATAAAATGACGTACAAATTTATCAGTTTGTCTATCAACAAAATAAAGAAGAGGCGTATTTACTTGCGGCTTAAACTCAGCATTGATTCGTGACTCAAAAAGACACGAGGTGAAAATTTTCTTTTTACCTTTTATTTTTTAGAAGCGCCTCAACCAATTAAATACAAAATGTATTCGTGTAGGTCACGTAAACACCCAGCTATTGACTTGCATCGCTACCTCATCTTCAAAGGGAATTCAGTCCTGCGTACATATATGCGTAAAGAAGTAGGCTGACCTGCATTTATACAAATAAGTACCGTAGTACACTTTTGAATGCTTAGTATATATTTAGAGGCTATGTAATTACTACTTCAAAGTTGAGCTAATGCGGCACTTCAATCATCAACTAGCAGATGCTATCCCAAACTATATTTTACAAGAGGAATGAATTGATTGTACCGGCTAATTTTGTCCAGAACAGCCTTACTTTTGCAATTGTTTTACACATGCGCTACTGAACTTCGTACAACAGCGCAATAGCTGTGTTAGCATTACGATACTTCTGTTTTCTACACCACGATATTTTCTATCGAATTGGAAAGTAATATGCCTTAATAATTTTGAGTTTTAGACCTATGGCAATAGATTTAACATTCAAAAGTTTGGAACGTACTGTACAGTTATTCAAAGTTTAAATACCAGTAAACTAAGAAATCATGAACGCCTCATCAATGATAAGAAGTACCAGGAAATCGATAACGTAATACTCATGCAAGATAAATTGCAACTCGAATATTGACGAGTATGAATAATATTTCGAACATAGATCTCAATCCGTAATAATAAAGACAGGCTCAGTGCATCAACATAATGTAAATAATTAGTGACTAAATTAAAAATATTACCCACACAGCGACAATATTAATCGTACGTTCCTACGTAGTTTCGTTTGGCCAAAGATGGCTTCAATAACTTTTGATTGGGCATCTATGAAAAATATCATGAAGTCTCCTAAAGGCTACAAGCCCTCATCCCTCTAGAAACTTAAAATTCTGTTGCAACACAGTCATATAGGTCTACACGTCATCTAACATACAGAAGCACATGATCAATAAATGAAAATTTATGGAGAGTAAGTTCCCTATGCAAATTTAAGATATTCGTGCATCTAATAGCCTAACAATGGTATAGCACTAATAGATCTTAAGTGAGTAAATTTAAATAAATTGGTTATTCCGGTTATTAAATTCATTAGGAAACTACGACCAGAGTCAGTTGCGCTAATAGAACTTTTTATGTTTCAAAAATTTACTTCTCAGAAGTACGAGATTTAATTACATATCTTAGAATTCTCGAAATCGTCCATATTTGAAACCGCTACAAAATACTCAAGAGCAAGCAACTAAACAAAGACGCCTCTTTCATACTGTTAACTAGTAAAATTCTAAAAGCCCAGTTCTAAGCTACGGTGAGAGAAGCTTATTTCAATTCAATTAAAAATATTTTATAGCAAAACACTGACTGTCAAGTATGTGCATATCACTCAGCTAGAGGCAGATATAGAAGCGACATAGTGAAACACGTGGAGGAGAGAAGCTCTTATCATAAGAGTGGCACGTCTCTACTCAACTTGCTTTGCATAAAAATAGTGAACATATGCCGCCACAGCGCTAAAATTTCGGATAAGATTACGGTATACTACTAGCTTATAGACGGACAGCTAGTTAGAAGCGCTACGAATGAGCGCATCTACACGATGGAGGGATCTAAGGACGTAATGGGTTCTTGGTTGACGGGGATGCCGTTGGTTTAAATCAACAGGTTTGCTTTCACTAGCCAAAGTAGCTGCTACTGCAGCTTTAAATTATCCCGTGGGATTCCTAACTGCAGTAGCTATGACTGAAAAGTAGTTAGTAAATTTAAGGGCATCAACGACGGACGGGTTGGTTACGAGGAGATGTGACCGATGGGAGCTGGATATTAGGCAACGCGATTGCTGGGAATGTCCACTGACAACATATACAAATGATGCATGCAGTAAATGTCAGGAGAAAGAATTTTGGGAGTTGATCACCGTTTCTGAGATTAGCTATAAGGATAGCTTCAATCAAAGAAGCTATCCAATGTTCGCTGTCATTTACCAAGAGTAACTAGGATTCATTGTAATTCCAATGGAACCCCAGATTCGACATGTGATTTAAATTTTTTGTTCTCGTTTCGCTTACAGTTCAAAGCCAGTTGCTGGACTATAATTACTTTATTAGTTGAACAAAGACGAAAATGAACAATTGTTCAACAATTTATGAAACGAGGTTATCGCAATCCGTACATCCAAATTAGATATGTATTGAGCATAAAATATTTTGAAACAAAATCAAGTTTTACCCAACGATTTGAATTAATAGCCATAATTTTATGCGGTAGTTTTCCAGATGATTGAATTTTTTAAATTTCGAGGCATGAAAAGTTGACATGTAGCTATGCACGAATGAATGTCAATATATTTCAACGAGTACTTAGAAAAATGAATATTTTTTACCATCTACACGATTTGAAAGTTTATAAAAGTTTAGCTCTGGTAGAGTTGGAAAGACCTTAACAGCTAATTCTTTAGACATTGCTCCAAGTCTGCAAACAAGTGAACAAGACTGCACATATCCGATAAAACATTTAATTTTACATCGAACGCTCTTCCGGAAACACGATCGAGCCAGTAATGAAGTTATTTCCAAAAGTATCTTCGTGCATGCGAGGATGTTTGGCACAGAAATGCGGCAGACCATCAGCGATAGAAAAGTATTTGAGCACTCATTACTTGAGAACAGGTTTGACAAAATATGACAGTCAACTTGTCTCTAGTAAATAATTATGCCATCTCTGTACTGAAACTTAGTAAAAGAATTCATGGCTTTTTTACTACAGAACTCTTAAACTTTTAACTTACCCTGGTATTCTGTTTCTGAAGCTTCAAATGAGGAAAGAACACCTCGATTATGTCTTCAAGAAGCAGTTAGCAAAATGGCTGCCGTTAGCGTACCAGAATATCAACACAGAACAAGAACTCAAGTTAAAAACACTGGATAAACATTTCATTTGAACATCCTGTTACAAAAATATGCGTGCTCGTCTTTTTTACAGTACACTTAAATTCGCTGTATTACAGCGAAGTGAAGGGCGGCAACACATCAACATCGCACTTAACATGCCCTCTCAACTAATGCCATCTGAAATAAAATTTTTACAGCGAAAAAAGTGTTCCAAATTGAGTAAAGAAAATTGATTCAGAAACTTTGTTCAAAAGCCGTGACGAGAACTAACTTCTGAGGCGTTATTGAAATTGAAATTTTAGTAAATAAAATTATTGATTCATCAGTTACAAGTGTGTTAAGAGAATTAAGCAAGTAACCGAAACCTATCATCAGGCAAAGGAACTAATTCATGAGCAGAAACAAAATAAGATGGAAGCTCTCCAGTGTGTGAAATTCAGCCGACGTGCCCAGATATTTTTCTATGTAGAAGATCTATTCACACCGGAAATACCAAGTGTGCTTGAATCATCGGAAATACAAATGTGCTTAAATCATATAGTATAGAAAACGGTCAAGTTACTAATTCCGTCAATCGTAACAGGATTTGGAGTGGGAATTATTTCTCTATCCCATATCAATCATACTTCTCTTCCGTTATTAAAAAAATGTCATTTTAACAATCAATAAAAATCGAATGCCAATGCATGCATTTCTCCTATTATGAGACATTCGACAAAAGGTTACCTAAACCGACCTAGAGTCATTTTCAAAAGAATGAAAAATTGGCACTGAATCGAAGTTAACAGAAAAGCTCGTTTTTTATACATAGACATGCTTATCTCTCAAAATCTCTCAAAGAAAACCATTGGTCAGATGAGTTCTGAAACACATAAAACGAAAAACAGCCCACTTTTACCTGATGCAAGTGTTGCCAGTCTACGTATCTGCATGATATTAGTTAAACTCCGTTAGCCTTCAGACGACGTCGCGATTTTATAACAGAGCTTGACTACACTCACCCAAGAAGTGTAAATGCACCCGAACAGATTACACGAGTCTCGAAAGCTCGGCTGTCGAGCTTACAGGTTACTTCAGGAGGTGGGACACGAAAAACGGTGTAATATTTAGAGAGGGTACAGTTAACAATATAGAGGTCGAACAAGTACTCAGGAATATACGAATATAAGGCAAGACACTAAATTCGTAAATTCTCTAGGCTATCCATTTCTGTACGCACGGTACGGCTGGCCACATGGAAAACAGACCGGGCATCATTCCAATTCGCATCGAGGTGTTAAAGCTATACTTGGAGGATGCCTGGTCACATTCTATTTCTTTCGTTTAATATTTGATGGAATGTAACATGGTATTCGAACATTAAAGCTGCACAACTTACATCACACACAGGATATTCAACTTATAATGAACATATATTAAAAGCGTTGCTCGCAAGATTCGTCTCTGCTCTCATTTGTAAAACATATTTCGCGTTTAAACTTTTACACGCAATGATGTGCTTTTACTCCCAGTACTGCTGACTAGATTATTGTTAGTTTCAAGTTCTCTATCCACATGAAAAGTGATCCAAAAAGAGTGCAGAGAAAAGATAATCAAGTTTCGACTACAGAAACGATGAAATCTATACACAAGGCGTTTCCACACATAATTCTCTGCGCATACAAACCCGTTAAGAATAAAAAAAAGAGAAAAACAAAGAAAAGATGGCGAAAGTGTGAAAATTGAAAGAAGCAAAGTGAGCATGAAATATAGAAGTCCCGGAGGCCTATCTACAGCTGAGGTGACCTAACAGTCTCCCCTTCGGATACCAGCCCTCACGGCATACGACAGACACACCTAACTAAACTAACCGCATCGCTTGTCCAATGCTCCCATAAAATAGCTACAACACAAAGGCGGATCCTATAAAAGAGTAAATAAGCAAATCCCATAAAAAGTACGTTTCATGAAAGAGGAAAGTCTTCGTTGATCATACGTATATTGATGAAGATAGTCTTCCTGAGTAGCTATTTCCATTATCTTGTTTCTTGAAAGGCAGAAAAGTTATTTCACATTTTAAAATTTTCATGCGTCTCTCAGTGAAAGTAATCCGAGTAAGAGTTAAGGATACTTCGCAGTATAAGAGAATCCAAGTCTCGACTAAATGGCTAATTTTGGTATATTATCCTAAAAGTTAAAAAAATGTACAAAGCAATTGAACAACGTAACTATACCCATGAAGATGTAGACTTTCTATGATCATTTCTTTTATTCAAATTTCATGTTTCTGTTGTAAGTAGTCCATGATTTTGAAATAAAATGTCTCAACTCCAAAGGTTTTTTACTTCGTAGAACTCTTCATGAGTTCTGCGATATTTTCCCGAAAAAACCCACACACTTTTTGCTCCTGAAGAACAAAAAAAACTGTCAGGTCCTTTTACCACTTCAAGATCTATTGTTTACTTTTTGTTGTCTAATTATCTCTTAATTGAAGCCCTCAAATTCTCCAAAATTACTTTAAAAGCACATTTTCTCTCAACGAAAAAATTTATTCAATCGCTATTTCTTTCACGAAAAACATTTCATCTAAAAATACAGTTGAAAACTTCTGAAAATTTAAATGACACATTTACCGAAACAGTTTGACACTGAATTAAGTCTTTTTAGAATACACTTCTCAAGCTAACCAGATACCTCGAAAGAAAGTTATGCATCAATAAGAAATAATTCCTTGTGGGTGCATAAATGACTTGCTTCTGTTGTTCAAGCTTTGACACTTGGACACACTTCAAGAACGATAATTTTTGTTAATAACTCCACACGATTTTCAATGAAAAAACAAGTACTTTCAAGTGAAGTAGTCCGTAAAAATCTTCATTTTGCGCTGAAGCATATAGCCACCAATCCCATAGAAAAAGCATTTTTTTTAGAGGCAAGCTCATAGCTCGTCGTGAATAAATTAAAACATGGTTCTAGTGCATCACCCGATTTTATGTTGGAAGAGAGAAAAAATAGTCTTTGTAGTAACGATCTCATCAATGCATCTTTTTTTCTTCCCACAAAGAATATTCGCCCAAGGCCACAGAAAAAGTGGCATCTTTAGGGTACTAAAATGCGCGTACTATGACGCACAAGAGTGTAGTCTTCGATTGTTCTTCTCCTCACTGGATTCTAGGGGCCAAGTACACCTGTCAGATGTAGCAGAAGTCACTGGATCTTTGAACAATGGCACATCCATCCATCAATCCATCACAGCAAATACACTTTTGATGAAATGAATTCACTATACCCCATAAAAACGCATAAACTGAAATTGTCGCGCAGTTTCTACGACGGCCTCTGAACTAGAGAAGTCAGTTAAAAGGATTTCAGAGAATTTTTTTTGACACGTCGTCGTAACGCTGCTGCGTGCTCGTCTGCACAGTCATCACAACACGTGATAGTTAATAGCACCTTGGAACAGGATTTTGGTCAATGGTAATTAAATGGAATTCATTAACTCTCGTATGGTGAAATATCATAAAATCCCCACTATTTCTAGGAAACTTTGCTTTTATATTATACTTGTAGTACATGTAATTATAAATGACATCATATCGAAAAAGACAAAGTTCTAGCATAATATTTTTTTCAGTTTGTTAAGTTACAAAGAAAACGCGTTAATGGTTTCAGCCCAGAGACAACTCAGAAGTGAACTTT
>VOMN01045558.1:0-11441 GCA_014899125.1 Orchestia grillus | reverse complement strand
TGTAGAGCGTCGGGGTGTAGAGCGTCGGGGTGTAGAGCGTCGGGGTACAGAGCTTTGAAATAAAACGCGTTCTACTATACTCGTAATTGATGTTACCTCTGCAACTTCATGATAGTTAAACTAACAAACGTTATCACTCCCAAGTTTCCTCATCTTACAGAAGTTATCTAAGTTCAAGTCAACTCGCGAACACGGCAGGCAACGCAGGACTCGACGTTACTACAGCAATGCCTCAACTCCTTCAATGCAAGGACACAAAGACAGTTTGTGTACCACAGTCGCGGCTTCATTGCACAAAACTTGAGGGCTCGTCAACAACGCAAGGCGAAAGAACACTTGTGCGTGACAGGGGTCGATCAGTTTTAAATTTAGTGTCGCTTCTTTCAATTGAACTGTAACCGGAAGGTTCAAAGGCCTAAAATCAAGCGTAGACACTTCTAATGATTACGCCTCATGTAGAGGTCTATGAATAATGTTTGTGTTCATGCTTACAAAAATCTCTACGAACTGGAAAATCGATGGGTGTAGAATATAATGAAAGACTGCGCTCGAACTCGAATTCGGCAAAACGAACTACCGTCAATAATGCTGCTATCTTCCGGAAGAAAACGGGGAAATGCAAAAAATTGTGCATTGTCGTACAGCCATGTCGGGTGGTCATAACCATTGCTGTTAAATCTGCTACTGGCAACTTTTGAATCCGAGGAGTCGACCAGGTTCCCTCGGCCCACTAACTAGAACTGGCACTTTCAGCATTTCTCCCGGCCAGATGCTCGAGAATTCTACCCGTTACTCGAGGATGTTGAAGTCTCCACGACGCCCAAAGCTACAATCCCCATCAGCGCACCCTTCTGGGACGGAATAGCTTACACATATATAAATTAAAATCACCACCTGTGAATAAACGTACTTAATCGCCAATAATTAAGAGGAATAATTTCCCGTGAATAAATGGAAATTGTGGCCCATGAATTGAAATAATCATCCCAAGCCATAGAAATCATCACCATTTCAATGTCTTGTGCTATAATAAGAATCCCACCAGCGAACAAGGAATAACTGCAACGGAAATACCGAGATCAGAAATCGGCCGTCAATGAGTTCCGTAATGATGTCGCTCAAAAATGAATGTTCTTGCTAAGATTTAGGATGTAGAATTTAACAGTAAAAATCAGTCCCATCCAAGAACACAAACTAGATCGTTGCTAAAAACGACAGCGAAGTTTCGATTAAAGAAAGATGTTTCGAATGACCAGTGAAATAGAAATGGATTGAAATTGTAGTCCATCAAATCAAAATTCATTAAGATAATTCCATTAAAAGTAGTTTATAAAATTAAGAGCTTATGAAAATAACTTCTAAAATAATAATTTCTAAAAATTGCAATTAATTTAAACGGAAGTCCATAAAAACAGCTCTGCACAAAAACGACCATTTACTAAAACAAAAAATGATTAAATTAGCTATTCATTGAAATAGCAATTCAACAAAAGCATCTCCTCACAAAAATATCAATACAAAAACTAATTCATTTAAAACAACAATTCATAAAACAGAGGTTCAAAGGAGCCATTTCTAACGTGGTACATTATGACCAAAAACTCCCCAATAATTACGGAAATAAAGAAATCAGCCCCAAGTAAGTGAAGCAAGAAAATCAAGAATACACAAACTTGGCAGATTGAACGCATTAATTTTAGTCCACCTGGTCCTGCTGACTTTGGACAAGTGCATTGAAACGTTATTTTTTATTCCTTGCCTATCCACTCGAAAATGTTATCACGCCTAATAACAGAATAAAACAACTATATAGCCTCATAATTAAAACATAGAAGAATGAAAATCTTAAGTGAGGTTAAATCAACTATATCATCTGTTAAATAAATCATGAAACATTAAGAACCTAGAGTGAGACTAAAACAACTACATCGTCTCTTAAATAAACCATAGTGAATTAAAAACCATGAGTGAGATTAAAATAACTCATGTATTGAAAATGCACCAGTTTCTTAGAAGATGCGCATCTCGTAAAAAGGAGGAAATTGTTGTGCTCAAGCTCCCATACATGATTAGCTATGGATCTTAATATTCTACAATATGCCCTGAATGGACCGTTTCGGAGAGAAGTGCCTGGATCAAAAAACGTACTTGCCGTAACTTACCGGAATCCGGCGATAGGCCTTCAAAACTAACCGAACCAGTCTCGAGGGAGGATGATATCCAAAATTGGCCCATGTGAACCTATAATGTTGATAACGAACGACCAGCAACATTGATAACAATACTGCACTCTCTTCCAACGTACTGGAAGAGTTTAGCCCACACAGAAGCGACATGGGGAATATCGAAGCTGAAGTACAATAAGTTAACAAAAAGAACCTTTTACTACTCTCCGAGTGATTTATGAACTAAGAACATTACCGAAGGACATCTGCTAAATAATCGTAAAACTTCACGAAAGTAAAGACACGCATGAAGAATTAGTGAAATTACAAGTGTCATAATTCCCCTATTATAGTCCATAGAGAGGGGTTTCGACATGCATGACGCACACGTACAACACAGAAGGCAAATCAAAGGATAAAACACATTCCGTCGAAGAGGCCTGGTTACGTTAGAGAAAGGACAGAGACGAGAAGACAAGTGATCACATAGGGCTCACATAGCGACGCATTTCGCGTCCTACGCAGTCGGCGGTGATGAAATGGTCCCATACTGCCATTTCAGGCTCGCTTTCTATTTTGCGAGACGCACTCTGAAAACTGTTAGCGAACTGTAACCCGAGGGGAAACGGGGAATAGTATTTTTTCTAGACATACCGTAGGCATAAATAAATGTGAATGCAGGTATCTTACACCAAGAAAGGTTGGAAGATGTTTACTACAATTTTGAAAAAAGTGAGCAGGGTGACCTATCAGGAGAGAATTGTTTGCCGTACGTCAACATGCAACCGGCATCGGGCAGCGCGGTGCATGTACGAGGGAGGCAAGTCCGCAGAGTGATATTTCAAGAAATAATTTTCTTCCTTACGTAAAGGGGGACACATTCAATACTTTTGAAGACTTCAATTTCATTCAAAAATTTAAACCAGCCCCAAAAGAACAGTGTATTCCATTAATTTAAGTATTAAATGATGCTTCAAATGCGTACTAAAACTTCGATTAGGTGTTAAAACCTTCATTCATTCATAACTCTAGCCAATTTCGAATTTTTCATGAGAAGCTTTAATTATGGCACGTCAGATTATTTTGTCTCACTCCCTGTTGTGTCCCGTAAATTTGAATTGCGTCCAATAAACCTAAGCCCTTTGAACATAAGTGGCCTGCACACCGTTTTTTTATATGTGACGCACGTGTTCGAAAGGATAATTATATCTAATGAAATAATTACTCCACGCAAGCTAATTAAGTCTTATCAAAGTTACGGTGCATCCTCAAGAAGAAGCGCGTCTAGTGTGAAATAAGAAGCATCGTAGCAAAGGATTCCCAAGGTCCACATTGGACAAAGTAAACGCTGCGTTTACACTTAAACTCTCTTTTACACTCCCGTCATTACAGACAGAGGGAAGAGGACGCTCTTCTTAAACTTGAGTTCCACGGGACTTTAGTGTCCAAATACCGAAAAAAATGAACGTGCGTGTCTTAACTTTTTGAGTACGACACGAACACCTCAATTGGCACTCAATTTTCAAGTATTTTTGTTCACTTACATTTTCTCAACTATGGAAGGTAAGGAAATACTGTGCGTCAAGAACTGCCTTTATCTGAACCCATCTATCACTACGACAGATCAATTTAATTTTTAGATGCAGCACATAAGGTGCAAACAACTGAGTTAACTTCTGAATAAATTCAAGGAACTAGTAATATGCCCATGGCACTCGAAGGGTTGAACACGGCTTGGGAAAGCCTTCCTAGGAAGACAATTGGTATTAAATACGATTTCACATAAAATATTCCTTATTAGATCAAATAATGGAACTTACCGTAGGCTTACAAATAAAGGTAACTCCTGAGCTAAAAAGCGGACGCTCTGTACACCCGATGGTCGTGATACATAAATTATACATACCATTACCGTTCTAGTGTTAACTAGCGTAATTTTGAATACTATTGGAAACCTCACCACAGTCGGTCGAACAACACCGGGATCGTGCACAAGCCCCCTGCGTGCAGGGGGGAGGACCCCCGTAGTATTGGAAGAGGATTTTGGCGGGAGCGAAGGCCCCGTTGTAGCCACACCGGCGCTGCACCTCTGGGTCGCACGACATCTTCACGGCCGGCGTTAGTTCATATCAGAAACTCAAAAATTGTCAGAACGAGAGTCTCGTCGACCTCAAAAAACGTATTTGACGGATTCAAAGGAACACTTGCTGAACACTTCGAAGGTGCCAAGAAAACGGCTTGGCAAGATGTGGGAAAAACACATATGCATCTGGATCATGATGTAATAAGGGCGTCTAAATTTTTAAAAGGTGCATATAGATTAGTAGCTTTAAAATTAGATTAGTAGCTTTAAAAGATTGAGGTTTGGACTATGATTTAGATTAGAAGAACCTCTTGCTTAAAAGTTAGAAGCAATCCAATTGCGTTAGTTTTTCGATTCTCAAACCCCTAACGAAATCTCTATAGATTCTCCTAACGGACGGAAAATTCAGAGGTACCAAACTACTGCGCCACAACAGCGCTCACACTCCACAGCACTGCCCAGTACTGGCATTTGCAGTCCGCAGAAACTTCACAAAAAGTCGTTGGAGCGCCAAGGGCGGAATGAGTCTTCTAATTGAGCATGAATTTGGCACCGACGTTTTTTCTGAGGGTCTGTGGAACTCGTCTGAACAAGCCTTCTAAATCGAGACACCAGCCTCCGACACAGAGATAATAAGATGCATGGTATTTCATGGAGAATAAAATTTGGTAGAAACACGCCGCAAGTGTTCCATTAGATGCGGATGTATAAAGCTTCAATAGAATTGTGTTATCAGCAACGTTTTAAAATAGATTGCTGGTATCAGTCCATAGTTTTAGACTGTATCTATGCCAGATTGATGGAGAGTATGGAGGCGAGTCGCGAGTTATTGCAACCTAAACAGGAAAATATGGTAGAAGCGTCAGTAATGCCATCCAGATTTCGAGTCCATTTCGCTAAAATTTAGAGCACCACGTAGTCGAGAATTGATTTCAAAAGTATATTTAGCATCCTCCAGCATAATTCCAGATGGTGACAAACTACTGGTTGAGATAAACATTTAGGTAGAGTTCTAAATAAGTTGGGTGTGTTTTGAAACTATCGAGTTCCTGTAACGGAAAACAGATTCCCCAGTATTACCTCTTCTTAATCTTAATCGGTCCAGATGTTGAGATGTCGACAAGTCAACCTTCAGAAGTGAACTTGTCAAGAATGCACATAAATGGCAAATATCATAGCGTCGAGGAAGGTCACATGAACTTGTCACGTTAACGACAGGAAGAAAGTTACCCAAGTTGCAATCTTTGGTATGGATTTCTTTATTATCAAGTGAACTTTCGGCACCCTTAAAATGAAAACTTACCCATATGCTTGAAGTTTTTTTAAAACCTAATGTTAATAATTACTGAGACGGGATCTTGAATGGACGAGAATTTTACAAGCGACTTTTGAACAGAGTTGAAGAGGGTAGTTTCGCTTTAGCTCAATAAAATGTGCATTCTCGATGAGGTGTCTAAAGAATAGGTAATTAACGATAAAAATTCACGCGCAACGCAATTAAAGTAAGAAAATATTTCTGACGCTGGGGAGGCTAGTAAGTGTCAAAATTTAATGCTTAAAATGAAGCATTCATGAAGATATCGAGTTCCAGAGGCTTCTAACATCGAGATGTATATCCCCCCCCCAAGTTTTGGTGTAGAGCTAGAACAATACCGGTCTTAGTTGTGCCTTGTTCGGACAGACGATATCAAAAAATCTCTAATTTAGGAAATTTCTTCATTGAAAAATAATGAAATTAAAAAAAATGCACTGGTATACATCCATTTTAAAGCACCCAACTTTTGAATATCAGCAGCAAAGAGTAATTCAGACAAGTATGTCATACGTCAAAATTGTACATTGGCAAGTAACGTTCTCTAGCTCGGTAATGTGAACACACGGAGCGTTTTGTGAACATGCTGAATAAGGGGCAAGTATTTTTTACGTACCTATAATAATACCTCAATGTGAAAGTGATCGAGTCAAGTATAATGTTACTATGAAAATGTTACACAAAACCAGCAATGAGCTTCACAGTTCGGGTCAAATTCAAAGCGTTACATTGAGTTATGAACTCAACTGTTGAGACAACTACAAAAGCTTTAGTCTACACTGAACCTTGCGATAACCGAAATTTTTTTACGAAAAGACTGCAGTTCACTTCACAAGTGAAACTATGAGCCGCTTTGTGTCGATTTCCAAGGAGACTGAACTCTAAGTGTGGACGAAATAGCAGTAGCCTTATGAAATAATCTACCATATCGCACCATTGCTCCTTTCATCTACCATATTGTACCATTGTTCCTTGCATCTACCATATCGTACCATTGATCCTTTCATCTACCACATCGTACCATTGATCCTTTCATCTACCATATTGTGCCATTGCTCCATTCATCTACCATATTGTACCATTGCTCCTTTCATCTACCATATCGTACCATTGCTCCTTTCATCTACCATACCGTACCATCCAGCGTTAGGAACACTCCGTGGTCCAAACTCTACATCTAAAAATAGGAGCCTACTACGCGCCGCAACACATTGCCCTTCAGCTCCTTCACTTTTTCAGCACTACAAGCCGTAATTCTGCCAATGCTGTAAGTTTTTAATTTCATCACGTACGTGTCCTAAACATTTTCATTAACTTGAGTTCGTCCAGGCCCGCACTTGGTTCACACGCTCGGCCTCCGCCGTTACAGAACTCATTTAACTCGTTTACTCGCAATGTCCCTCTACTGTAACTAGCGTGCCACTTTCGAGTAATTTTGGCACTTAATGTTCTTCAAGTGCACTGCAGGACGTCGACTTGCGTAAGTTCCAAGTGCTGATTACTTTAAGTTGTTGCTTCAGGGAAGTTTTGGTCAATTATAACTATAGAGATGGACTTATTTTAGAAATGAATTAAACATCGCGTGGATATTCGTCCCCGTTTTTAGAGCTTGTGTAGATATTCAGCTTAGTTCTGAAGTTGAACAATAAATTTTGAGAGGTTATCTCTATTATATCTAACGTCCCTAAAATAGGCCGTAGCTGACATATAGGAAACATAGCGTCCCCAAGTCCCATTCGGTCTCACTCGACACACAACTAAAATGTACTAATTGCAGGCAATTTGAACAATTAAGAACCAGCGCGACATGCGGCTCATTCTAATGCAAGAAATAAATGCTTTCATTTCATGGTCGAGAATTGTATGAATTTATACGGAAAATTCAACTTAGGCCACAAGCAGGCTTTAGCAATTGATACATTTTTATAATGGAGAAAAATATACGTTTTTACCATCTAATGTACACCTTTCATTTTAATGAGGTAGGAATAACTTAATACACCGAACGGTAATGAAAATAATTCAGTTCTCCTTCATGTCACCGCAAGCACACTTGAACACCCTCACACCACGACGTCCGCGACGCAACTGAACTTCTGAAGGCCGGGACTTGCGAAAGCGGATTTTAAGGGCAGTTACGGGACCCCAAAATGCAGTTCTCCGAAACAATTCGCTATTTACGGACCAAAATATGATTGCACTGGAACTCATGCGAAGCAAAATTTGCATGAAATAAAGGATAAGAACCTTTTACGCTGTCTTCACACTTAATTTTACACACCAACGAATTGGACGTTTCACTCCGTGCCGACAACAGGTGCGGATCTCGATGACGTAATTGGAAAATTGTTATGAGGGAACGCCGAGCTCTTATTATGGCAACATAATTATGAGAAACATATTGACAAAGCACGCAATGGGAAGATAGTGCGTGGAGTCAACGCTTGCCGGGAAGAGAGCAACTCTTCAATTTAAATTCGATTTCAAACGACACATTTTGAGTATAACAGTACTGAGGCGGAAATTAATGATCTACTAACCTCAAAAACGCTCACTTCTAAAATCAACTTCATTCGAACCCCCAAACATATAAAACTGAAATCAGGCATTCAATATATTTTTTTATGCTTTCAACTCTTCAGTTACGCAATTAAATCAGAGACGCTTCTTGATTGGTGGTGCTCGAATGAATCCATTCAGTCACCATACGTTCAGTCAAAGCACTTAAGATCGCAGGGCACTCACCAGAAATCTGAGACGTGAAAAAAGAGATGAAGAAATTTCAGGCAAATAACTAGCTTAGTACCTTAACTTAGCATGGAAACCTAACGAACTGGTTTTAAAGAGTGAAACTAGGAAAAATGCTATGAATAAATTTATCAATGGAAATTCGACATAAGCATGAACCAAAGGGTAGTGTAAATACTAATTCTGCTCCTTTACAATTGTTTGGAGGTGAGTAACATGGTAAAGCGAGCATAAAACATGACGGCAAGATATCCAGGAACAAGATTGAATATCTTGTTAGTGCCACATTAGATCAATGAACTTGTGATATTACGAGTAATTCTAAAGAAACGTTTTTTTTGTGGAGTGGCTTAGGCAGTCATACCACCGTGTTAAGATTGACCAGTTTATTCTTAGCACTTGTACAGCCAGGTGGTCAGGTGGAGCCAATAAAGTTCCTGGCACCTGTACTGCCAGGTGATCAGGTGGAGTTGTTAATGTTCCTGACACCTGTACAGCCAGGTGATCAGGTGGAGTTATCAAGCAAACTGCACTCTGACACTGAATACAAGCCTACCTAAGAAATTGGGTGACGTATAACTAACAGCAGCTGGAAATATAGAAGGCTTCATCGAGACAACACACTAAGTTCGAATCCGAACTTCAATCATTCAAAACGGGTATTAAACTTTTTAACTTTGCTCTCAAATTGGTCTTGCTTTTGGAGTAAGCGACTGCAAACTAACATCCTGTACACGATCGCCTCACGTTGAATTCGAAAAATTGAAAAATTTTGTGCTCAACATTCATTGTTACTAAACTAGTAGACGCAGCCCTCCAAAAATGGCGGGACCAACGATGTTAGGTTCCTGAAATGCCCTCATTTACGGTAAATCTGACGCGGAATGTTTTCAGTATCACTGATCCTTATCTGACAGTGTCGTTATTAGTTAAGGAACACGGACCCGAGAATTACCTCCTATATAAATCCTTAAGGGCGTGACAGAGGAGAAAGACGAACGGACCAAGCAAGGCTGAGCACTACTGTTATTATAGAGTAAGATTGTATTTCTTTGAACTAAAGCAGGTAATTACAGTCTAAAATATTACACTAATGGATTGAACGAAATGTTGTCAACGTTCATTTTGGGCACAGTTTTTTTCGTTACATAATAATTTAAATTATGTTTTCATATGCAAACACGCAGTAGCTTCGAAGAAAAGAAAAACAAACATTGTCTCAGTACAAGCCAAGCCAGTTATTTAGCAAACCTCAACTTCAAGTTCTACTTCAACACTCATGGTTGAATTTAAAATTGTAGCCTATCTGTTGAAACCCTATTTGTATCACGGGTTGTGACTCGTTTGCCTAAGCCCTATTTGAACCACGCGTTGAACGTGACTCGTTAGTATAAAGCCCTATTTGCACCACCCGTTGTATGTAACTTGCTCGCATGAATCTCTATTTGCACCACCCGTTGTACTCGTGGCTTCTTCGCATAAATCTGTATTTGCACCACTCGTAGTATGTGACTCGTTAGTATATAGCCCTATTTGCACCACCCGTTGTACTCGTGACTTCTTCGCATAAATCCCTGTTTGCACCACTCGTTCTAAGTGACTTCTTCGGTTAAAACGATTCATTCCTATCATACTTTCTGTCTTTCTGTCTTCCACCGCGGCCGAACGACCCGCAAGAAGACGTCAGGCCGAGACTCCCAGTCCCGTGACTGCACTCTTCAGCCTCCAATTGAGCCTCATTCTCAGTCATTGAAGCCTCGGCGCAATGTTAAAAATAGCCCCTCACCGAGACGTCGCTTTAGCAGAAGGTACACTATTGGCAAATAAAGATGGATGGCCGAATGGACTGAAGGTGCACCAGGCGGTGACGTCCCATATCGAGATGGACTGGGGCATGGGGGAGAATTAGACGTCCTTAAAGCACAGGATTTACAGGCTTAGCCACTTGTCACCGTAAAGAGGGTTGCCGACCGATGGTTAACTTGAAGTAATGGTGGTGTCGCCTCTAAATACAGAGTTCGAAAAACAGGGAGATGTAGCATTGCGTTAGGATGGAAGAGAAATGTAGCGTTAGGTTAGGAAGGTAGTGAGTTATGTGAAGTGTTGGGTTAGAAAGTCAGTGAGTTATGTGAAGTGTTGGGTTAGGAAGGCAGTGAGATATATGAAGTGTTGGGTTAGAAAACTAGTGAGATGTAGTGTTGAGTTAGATAGACAATGAGACTTAAAGAGACAATGAGATGTAGTATTGGGTAAGAAAGGGCGGGAGATATAGTATTGGGTAAGAAAGGACAGGAGGTATAGTATTGGGTAAATAGGGTGTGGACATGTACAAGCAGTATTGGGTCAGATAGGCAGCGAGATATAGTGGATTAAAAAGTCCCCGAGATGTAACATTGGGTTAAAAAGGCTGCAATATATAGTACTGGATTAGAAGGCATTGATATGCAATATTTTATTAAAAACAGTAAAATGCAATATGTTTTGAGTTGATAAACATTAAATAGGGTATTAGACTAAAAATTCACTTAAACGTAGTGTAGTATACGATAGTCCACGAGACGTAGAATACCAAAAGACAGTCAGTAAGACGTAGTATACCAAAAGGCAATCAGTTAACCGTAGTATTCCAAAAGAGAGTCAGTGTGACATAGTATACAACAAGGCAGTCGGCGAGACGTAGAATGCTACAAGGCAGTCGGCGAGACGTGGTATAGCAAGTGGTACGAACACTTTAAAAATTGGTGAACTGATTGTACCTTCCATTTGATTAACTCTACCATATGCAGGTATTAGCAAACTAAGCGCACACAAGCGAATGCTGTGGGAATTTCGGGCGTTCCTCGACATCATTATAAAAAAAAATTGATCCTAAAGCAGAGCGCAAAAACACCCTGGTGCCTCAAATATATGTTTAGTTCGGTAACTGCAAAACGCGACTCTCACGACGACCAAACACTTTCGATGAACGTCAAGAAATTATAATCGTGGGAATAATATGAGTGCAAATCGTGGGAATAATATGAGCGCAAATCGTGGGAATAATATGAGTGCAAATCGTGAGAATAATATGAGTGCAAGTCGTGGGAAAAATATGAGTGCAAATCGTGGGAATAATATGAGTGCAAGTCGTGGG
>VOMN01045557.1:0-11228 GCA_014899125.1 Orchestia grillus | reverse complement strand
TATGAAATGATGGAATCGATATTCACCATTACTAAAAGTTTTCGAACAAGAAGCAGATCAAAACCTTCGTTCAAGTTTACGTGATCAATTTTGTTTGAGCTTGAATGCATTTTAACTCACCTATTCATCAGGATATTTCTCAACGAGCGGTGTTCCAGTAAAATAGCATGAAAAAAGAGTCGAGGCCGAGTATTCTCTCAAGAAACCACTTTTCCTTCTGTGCCTTGAAGGAGCATTAACAAGGTTCCGCACACAAATAAAAAACGATTTTTGCCTATGGTTAAAATCCCCAGCAAAACTGCGCATTAAAAACTTCATTTTACGTTTCTGTGAAACAACAAAACCCATTTTGCAATCGCTCAATAGAACAAACCTCATTGTTGAGAGCGATACATTAGTTAACAATAGCCACGTGGCTAAAATGGTAGCACACATTGCGAACTCGTGTGAGGAGCTTCATTGTGAAATAAATGCCCCATGAAATTCTGTGTCTTAAAGAGGTATTAGAAGAGCCTGTCGTGCGTCCGAAAATAAGCGTTTAACAGTACTGACGTTCAATGGAAGACAAAAGATTACAGTTCCTTCAAAGCAATACTTTTCAATTTTCTGGATACAAGTATTTTTTCAATGTTTCTGCAAGCTCTAATTCACCTACTGACTTAGCTGAATCTCATTGAAACTATGATCATCAAATAATCGTTCTTGTATTTTACAGCTAAAAGTAAATATATATTCGTCGAATGGGAGGGATCAAAGTTAAAGTAAAACACGAGGAAGTTACATGAGAAAATTGAATAAAAAATAAATAAGTTCATCGCCTAGGTCCTCGTGCAAATATCCTTCTGACCTGCTGCAGCGTTCTCCGTGTCATATCCTCTTTAGTCACATTTATGGCCCATCAGCGTCATTTTTGACAATATTTAAGCACCAGCGCGCGTTTGCAGACCACTCACTATTGATCAAAAACTCAAATTACATCGAGAAACTCCTCCGTATAAGCTTCCTTCCACACGTCCATTTCTCCACTGGCCTGTGATTATCCCGGCCGCACTCTTTGCTAAACGGACTCTCGACTTCTAGGAGGTCTAAATTACACTCGTTTTTCTGTTGTTCGCGGCGCAGCTAAGCCCTGCATGAAGCAGCGTACATTGTCCTCCTAACGTATCACTTTTATACCCTGATCGATACTTCTTTTCTCTTCAAGATGTTCCATTATATAAAGAAATTGTCCACTAATAATCCACATTAATCTCCCCTTGAGCAGCTCTAAAGTGATTATCTTTCTCATGATACTCTGAAGACTTTAGCTTCTTTAGTCTTACACAGCCCATCAGAAAACTCTCATCATTTTCTTTGTTTTTTTCGCCTCATTTTTCTATTAACCATATTTGATCACTGATTAAGTCTTTCGAACTCTAAACAATACCACAAGCTCATAACAAGTGTTGTCTCTGTACAAGCATTCTTTATTGTCAATATAAGCTACAACAACAAACACAATGAAAATTTATTTTCTAATTCGTAATTTTTCGAATAGATATTCAGTCAAGAAAATTTGTTTACATTGCATTGAAAAGCAAAATCACAGAGTCATTAGGCAGTTCAATCATATTTACTCTTCATGAAATTTTACAGTGGAAATCTTAGTATAAGTCAGAGAGCATATCCCAGCCTTGCTAAAATACAATTACTTAATGTTTTGTAAGTGAACACAATGGAGAAGCTCAAGTCTTCTCATTATAATGTAAAAATTAGTACAATGGGTCTAAATTAAACTAGGTTTATAGCAATCTGTGTCTAGGTCAAACAGGGAAATGCTTAAAAAGGAGCAAAACTTGTGTGCACATCAAGAAGTAACGTATGTTCAATATCTAGAGACATTGCTCATTGCTTCTCGCACACGCACGAAAAAGAAATCCAATACGTTTGAGCTGTGAAACTGCAATTTTTGGGTTTAGGATATTTTCATCCTCATAGTAACTCCTATATGACAAATAACGCACTTGAAACTTTACGAAGAACTCGCCAGTGTTGTGCACTTCATGGGTTGTCAGCAGCAAGAGGCCCAACAAGCCTTCACCAGAGAACCTCTGCATAAGAACACTGATTAAGGCTCACCATAGATGTTGAGATTAGCTGTGTGAGACACCTTGCCGGCCCTGTTGGCTGCAATGCAGCGGTACGCGCCTCCGTCGTCCACGCGGCTGTTGGTGATGTTCACGTGGCCCACCACGCGACCGCGGGCTCCCGGCTGCTCCCCCACCAGCACGCTGGTAATGTAAGACGAGAGATTCGTTGATAAGGATTGTCAGCGGCAAAAGGCTTCTTGCGGTGAGCAGGGTGCTAACAAAGGACAGAGTTACTTTCCATTCAGTGAAGTCATGAGATCAAATGAGGCTAAAATGATAAATTTGTAAAAAACTTCAAGAAGAAAAGAAAGTCTGCTGGTCATGAGTGTTTGCAGTTTTCAAATGTGTAATAAAATTTATTTTCCACCTCTTTTCATTGACGGAGGCAAACTCTCACTGCGGAACACACGTAAAATTTCGCAACAGGCCCAGTAGAGCAGAAAACTGTAGCTCTGTTTTGCAACGCAATGAAAATTCTAGAACTGGAACAGCTCAACTTAGGTTTGTCAATCGAGTTGTGGTTAAGTCAAATTTTAAGAAAGTTTTTTGAATAGGAGTCGATTTCAGAGAATTTGTCCGATTACCAGCTCAAACCTGACAATTTTCTACGGCGAAGACGCGCACGATAAAAATAAGGAAACGCATGACTTGATTAATAGAATGCGTCAAACATAATGATTCTGTGGAATAACAAAAACCAATCACCTTATGAAACACTTATTGATGAATTGTTCTTATCAGTTGTCCTCAATACTCGAGTTGTTCTAACGATAGATGATATCGAAACCTGCACTCATCAAAAAACTGAGTGACAGGATAAAGGCATTTCTTTCTAATTTATCGGTCGAGCTTGCAGTACAAAGCTCATAAAACTTGCAATGTATGCAATTACCCTGGCCTGCGCGGAGACTTACTGGAACTCGTGAGCTTGTAATTACCCCACTCGCCGAAGTGACAGAAAAACTTACAATATATGCGACTGAATAGAAAAACGAACGCAAAACACGTGGCGGCCCCTAATGCAAATGGGGACGCATTACGTTCAAGTAATGTTACAGAACCATTGCTCCGCCTGTACCACAACCATTGTCCACATGAGATCCAGAGCTCCAAATAGCATCGACATGGTTAGCTGGACAGTAAAACCTGCAGAAATATGGGGTAACAAATGAGTCTTTGTAGCTCTGGGATGAATGATACTGATGAAATGATGCAGCTCGTCCCTCGCAAAACAAGAAAAATATGGGATTCTTCGAAAGGAAGTATTGTCGTACTGAGGGAATTAGTGGAATGTTGAAACTTTCAGCGAGAAATTAATCGAGAGTTTCCACGAAGCTGCACAATGCAACAAATGTGAGTTCCACTTATTCTGCACATGAGCTTTAATATGTCATCTTGCACACCGAGCGAAATAGAAGTGATGAAACGGACGTTCGTAGTACTGCTGTTGTGTGCTACTGCTGTGAGAGCACATTCCTGTCATGCTGGAAGCACTGGCTTCCTGACGAGGTATGTACACATCTGTCCGTTGCATTCTGGCAAAAAGCACATTCATACAAATGCAAAAGAGTACAATTGTTCTACATAGAATCGTTGTACTCGCGGTCACTCGTACGTCACTTCTACCAGAAGCATGACGTTGGAAAAAGAAAAAAGGCTCATTAATTTTACCTCACTTTGCGTCAAAGCGCAGAGAAGATCATGGTATGCGCTGCCAAGTTCTTTTGTATCTCATGTACGCCTCAGAGCACGTCAGCCCACCGGGCGACGCTGGCTAAGCAACATAAAATGGCCACACTGCTCTCGAAAGGAATTCAGGAATGTTGAACACGGTGATCGATGACATTGCATTACGGTAAAACCACGCGCAGTGTACCCTCCTGGAGGCTTATGTAATTCAACTTTGCACTCCACATTAATTAACAGCTAAGTGCAGAGCTAGAGAAGTCTTGAAGTTGGCACTTCAGCAACAGATGATTATAATATTAAGTTTGGCCAGAATCAAGGACGGAGAGCAATGCGCTGCTTGGTGGAGCATCTCTCTCATGGGTGCATAAACATTTCGTTGTGCAGAAAATCGTACCGAGAAACTAATGTGTTTCTCGACAATGATTGAATGCTTTCAGTGAGTACTTTTGATCACTCTTCATTGATTCACGAGAAGCCCTTAACCCTTAAAGCTGTTTGCGAAACAGAATGGAAGCTCCTTTGTCATTTTTCTACTTTATGACTAAAGTTGAGGTATCCGGCAACCGATTGAGGTATTGAGCTACCCGAGTTGTCTGCAAGCAGTTACGCCGTAATTGTACGTCACATGAAATATTTTATCCTGGACTGCACGAATAAAAATATGCTCGGATTGAGCTAGCGCAGACTATTATAAAAAGTAATTCTAGTTCATTGATGTTGAATCGTATGATGGAAGATGGTCTTGCATTTTCCAGAATAAAAAATTATTAAGTTGCTTGTTTATTTTACTGGGTTGATTTAATTTTTTACCAGCAAAACCTAAGTAAAATTTACCTTTCGAAACAGTCCAAATGCTCATTTCAATAAATAACGTTAAATAGAAAAGAAGCTTTTTAACTTGAAATATTCCTACCCTGTACAAAACTTTTAGCTCCTCTCTCTTCGACGCTAATAAAGACAAAAATTTCGAATTTCCGCTGTCAATATTTTCGAATGTGATCCACCTTTTGACAGATAGAAATTACCAAGGTATTACCCCTTTTTCTTTCGTTCCAACCTGAACTGGAAACAAGTCAAAAATTTTAGTGAGCCATCACCCCCATCCAACCTCTGGCAAACACTGAACACACGAAGCTAGAGGGTTTCCAGTCAAAAGAGTGATGGGCGAAGATCGAAAACACACCAAGAAAAATTGCCGAGACTTTATAGGAAAATGGGAAGATTCTAACCTTGAGAGTAAACAAGCTGAAAAGGCTGTGAAGCAGGCGGGAAAAAATGCGTAAGCCATTTCTGGAGCTCTTAAAATCCTGATTCTTCACAAAGAGAAGTCAAGACTCTAACGAGCGAAGGAAAAAATAATTGAATGGTTTTCAAATCGTCTTCTTAGTACGGAGGCGAGAAGCTATAAGCGGTTTTAGTTGAATAATACATGGTCCTCCTTGACGATGTAGTTCGGTTAGTGAGACTTGGAAGCGTCTTAAAATGTTATCGCGGTAGCACTCGATTGCACTCTGTTGGTCTCAAAGTCGCTAGAAAGTTTCTATGTTTAGCTGAAAAATTTAAATAATTTTTAGAACCGTATTTTCGCTCCCAGTCATTATAAACTCATTACAAATGAATAAAACTCTGGCATTAAAATATACATTATCAATTTGTTTTTCTGCTTTTTTGAACAAAATCGCAATATCAAAGCTCGATAAAATCGCTCGCTTAATTCCTAGCTGAAATACAAATTCTATTTTATTTCTTCTGCGTCGAAGTTAACTCTTTTTTTATTTACACGAGTCGAGGCAATGCTGACTCAAAGAACTGCAGAACTGCGACCGTGCATTAGATGTGAAGTGCGCAGTGTAGTAACTGGATTTTTCAATAGGAGGGAATACACATGTGAGACTCACTCAAAGTTCATGTAATTTAAAGGGAATTGCGTTTATTTCTAGGAGCCCAAATGGAATTTAATGTAACCTGGAGAATGATGATCTATATTTGCTACAGCTGCGTAAGATATATCGGGTCAAAACGAATGATTACGAAGTACATAAGTGCTTAAGGTGGAGACTGCAGGATGCACTGCTCGAAGTCGCTCTCAACTTTGCCTTGGAGTAGAGGGCAGCCTCAGCCGGACTGCACTGCGCGTGTTTTCGTATGCCGTGTACGAGATTAATAGAAGCAGTAATTACCTTTACAGTGTGGCTACTACCGATTTTTTCATTCTTTCTCTGAATTGAAGGAAAGTATGAAAAACTATATCTTACGCCGCGTGTCAGTAACATGCGACTGAAAAAACACAGAATCGATCGTAATTATTCTCTGATGAAAAATATACAAAATCTGATGAAGATCTCCGAAAGAGGACTTCTCAGAATCAGGTTCCTCGCGATACAAGACAACTGTCCCCAGCTCAAGCACGGTCTCTGCAGGGTCTCTGCAGGGTCTTTGCATGGCTCTAGCTCTTTTCGGTCTCTGCATGGCTCTAGCTCTTTTCGGTCTCTGCATGGCTCTAGCTCCTTTCGGTCTCTGCATGGCTCAAGCTCTTTTCGGTCTCTGCATGGCTCTAGCAGGCCATATGAACCAAAGGTCATGCAGGCACGCCCAGAAATGCGCTTGAGTCTCTATGCAAAATATAGCGGGGGAAATCTCATAGCACGCTGCAGCCAATATTGATCTGCAGTTCATTGTTCTAGGCTGCAGGGCTGTTCCCTCTCCTTTTTTTCAGTCTGTCTAGCGCTACGCAAATAACGAATGGAAACTACGGTCGACTCGGTTCTTTGATTGGGTCTCGGCTACAATAGAAAATGGAGAGAAAATATTCCACCTGTTAAACAATGCCTTTTTATGAATAACAAAATATCAGGGAGTGAAAATACTCGCCTACGCACCACGGAACGTATCCGTCCTCAGTGTGATTTTTTACAATGAAATACTTGAATGAATAAAATGAGTAAATTAAAAAAGCAGCTGCGAAAACTTTGAAAATCGTACGAGTTAAATTTGTTGTATTTCCAGTGACCAAATTACCTGTGCTTTTGTAGAGGAATTTCCTACAACGATTGAATCTCAGAGTATCGTTCATCCGTTTTCGTCATCTCTAAAACCATCTGACGAATATTTTTACAATAATTTTCTTTCAATGTGGTATACACTAAAGCATATTTGCGTGTGACAACACGATGAATCTAATAATACTCTTGGGAAAAATACAACAGTAGTTTTTAACTGAGCTCTTTGAATTCCCAGCAGTTAACAACGCGAGTTTTGAACTAGGAAAAATTGATATCATTTTTGTGAATTGTAATAATGTTCTTAAATTAGCTTCGCGCAAGATGTTGATCAGTGCAGCGAAACAGAAAATCAAAATGCACTTTGAAATAGGTCGAGGACTCTCCTTTTGAGACAAGTAAATTTTATCCCGTAATACAGGGGCAGGTCACAAACGAGCGCTCAGCTTTCCCAATGCCTCTGGTACTTGTAAACAATTTGTTATCAAAATTTTCTGTCCCAGTTCACGTCCTAGTTATGGCTTACTCCACGAACTGGAAGTAATGTACACTAGGAGTTTTTTTCGTATTGTTTAAGGAATTGACTCGCACCTAAAATCAGAAATTCCCTTCAAATAAAAATTCAAACAACATGGAACTGAAACAAACTAGTATCATTTTTTTTAAATCATGAATAGATTAGAACAAAAATAAAAAATAGCATAAGTGAACAACCTGCAGATCTTCAGGTCTCCTTGGATGCTTAAAAACATTACTTCAGCGACCACAAAATGAAATAAAACCTAAAGCAGCTAGGGCTGAGCTACAAATATTTTACGATAAATTCATCATTACTATACCAGAATAATTCATACAAGAATTTGGTAGCAGATGCTTCCATGGAAATTAACAAAAAAAATACTTATCAGGTGAAAGAATTTCGAAAGATCGATTGAGCGCTCATGATAGGCCCCACTCTGAGCGAGCCACATGCTGGTTGTTCATTCAACATCAAAAAGCATATCTGAAGACATTGCACTATAGTACTAGCTAATTTAAAAATATTTATACCCTACTGAAAGTTTGTAGTCCTTGCTTGTTCAATTGAAGCGACGCTTGTGTTATACAATCTAATGAAGTTGTGGCCAAATTTTTGTAGGAGTTGTAAAACTCGTGTAGTTATTTTTGCCCTACTGTGTTTTAAAAGGACCTGAGGGCTAGAGATGACCTGTGAACACTTTTGCTACCAATGAATTATACATGAGCGAAAGCTGTAATTTTAATCGTACCCCGTCGCTTCCATGGATATGAGCGACATACTTTATTTCTTCTGAGGCTCTATGGTCCTTCCGGCAATTGGGACTCGTGGCGAATGTGTTATCATAAGTTATGAACAGTGACCCAACATGCGAGCCTTATCTGAAGGTATCGAACCGGTCTGAGCGGTGCACGGGGAGGCCGTTGAGGAGCCAGGTGAGAGCCGGCACCGGGTTGCCCACAGCGGCGCACTTGAGCGACACCGACTGCCCAGGCTGGATGGTCTGCTCGATGAACTGGTAGTGCAGCAACGGCGCCGACTCTGGGGCACAGGAACGAGGTTTGCGACGGTATTCAGTTGCACTCGGGATCAAAAGGACAGTTGAAGCTAGACAGAGCTGGGTGGGTGGCGGGAGGACATATAAAAAAAGAAGCTATTGTAGGAAGGGTAAAATAATGATCATGATGACAGCAACTGAGGAGTGAACTGTTTGCTCTGGACGCTTAAATCTTCGGGCCAGCAGAATCACTGGCATGAACATAATTCTTACCGGCCATTAGGCCCACACGAATTATCGTTGAATCATTGACAAAGGACCGAAATGATAACAACGAGTAGATGAACGAGCAAGAAATAGTGTTCAAAGACTGAATAATCTCGTTCGAGTTCAATATGTTTAAAGCATTGCCCAGTACCATGAATTAACATATACGACCCAATAACCAACGTACATTTCTGTAGATTGGACCACATACGCAGGCTGAGGGCCATCAAGTCGGAAACCCAGCCATAGTATAATTGAATGATTGTATTAATCTTCCTTCACTAATTGAAAGTTTAGCCCCTTAACCTATTATCCCGAGATATCTCGTAGGGGTGGATGTTGCATTCACACGGTCACTGTCGGTAACTCGGTAACACCGACCGTGTGAATGCAACACCGACTTTCTCGGGGTAATACGTCAAGGGGTTAATTTATGAGGCTTAGCTTTACCCTGATCATGAAAAGAGAACCAAAAAGGGGGGGTAAACAGTCATTCATTCTCCAGTGTGACGTTCACGAAGTCATAATTATAAAATTTAATCAATTAAACTGCTTAGCGAATTAATTCGAAAGCGTTTACCAAAGTGCATTAAATCATAGCCAGTTAAATAATAGCCCTGCCAGGTGGGAGATAATTCACTTGTCCCCTGAGGCTATCAAGTCTATCGCAATATCTGCACAGCTAATCNTAAATTGTACTGGGCTGTGCACGATGCACTGAGCCGTGAAGGGCTAAATTGTACTGGGCTGTGCACGATGCACTGAGCCGTGCAGGGTTAAATTGTACTGGGCTGTGCACCATTCGTTGTGCAGTGAGGGGTCATGTTGTAAAAATTTGAGAAGCACAATCAGAAAATCCTAATAGGGTCATCAAGCGGGCACGTTTTTAAGATTTTGAAGCCAAAATACAATAACATGCCGTATTAACCTTCGCTGTACATATAAACCGGCTAACATTTCTACTTTTAGTTAGGTGAAGATTTACCAACAGATCTACTTCGAATTCGAGTGAGTACTTACTGCACAACAAATTTTATAGTTAATTTAAAGCTCTCGAATCAACTCTTAATTCAATTTAAAAATTATCATTGTACAACCTTTAGCACTAGCTGCAGTAACTTACAATAATTTCCAATGGACAATTATTCATCTTCAACAAAATATAAAACATTGCCTGCGTTAACGAGCGGCAAGAATTCCTGTGAGACAAGCGACCTCTGGGCAAGTCAGGCTAGGATATTACTTGGGTCTAAAAAATGTATCTGAAAATGATTATCAACTTAAAGGAATGAGTCAAGACGACACAAAACCAACTTCACCTCAAGCAAAGATGCATTGTATTCAACTGTCAGAACAAGAATACTTATATTACCGCTTTTTTGACAAGCGTATCACATGACTTGATAATGCACAAATAACGTTAGCTTTACATTAATTAGTTCTGAAAAAGGAACGTAGGGGAATGCGGTATGCTAATTAAAGGAAGGAAAACTTGACGCTCCCTTGATCTACTTGTACAAGTGGGTAGGTGTTTATTGATCGAATCCATCACCAGATTAGCTAATTCAAAATCATTTAAAAAACAGAATTTTTACTCTAGTTCGAATAACAAAAACTAATAAAAGTATTGGCAAGAAAAGCAATGCTAAAAAAATCAAAAACGATAGGGTGCCAAACTTACTTTTTGGCACCACAACCTTAATCGCTTTCGGCTTACACATGAAGGGGAATTATTGTGCTATGTTATAACGTTACAAAATCATTCGTTCTGATTAAACAGAATTTTTAGCATTGCTCTTTACTGCCTAATTAAGAATTCAGGTAGCCTATAAAAGTCAAATAACGACCGTGTCAGTTTTCAATGTCGAATCTATTTTTCCGACGAGGACGGAAAACGTTGACAGGAATGATAAGTGGCCGAGAACTTGCAAACGGAATATTAAAGTTCGCCTTCACAGTCCAGCTATTCGACAAATGCTATATGTAGTGTACACAGCATAATCTTTTTTCCTTATTTACAAATATCGGAGTCAAAAAAACAGTCCTTCAATTTTTGATCAGAAATTATGTACTAAAAGCATATTCGCAATATTTTCCTGAAGTTTGAAGAGCAGCAGGAGATAACTCTTCGACATCAGTCATTTCAGATCAACATGGAACAAAAGCAGGAACTTCCTCAAGTCAACTGTGTCATCAAGAGATGACTTTCTTCCCATCCCGATACGAGCTCGAATGACGCACGTGTTTGTCGCAAGCGCAGCGCCAGGGCCCAAGGCATCGCATGATCATAAAAGCGGCAGTAATTATCTGCCAGTAATGGAGGGACGACTACACCAGCAGCGCATCACGGCACCAGGACCGTGGCAAGGGAGAGCTGCTACACACCTGCGTGCTTCAAAACGATAAGCCCGAGACGACCAGTGTGGGAGCTGGGATGCGGTACCAAATGCCAAACTTTGCCGCCCGCAGTCACATTAGCATCAAGAGATTCCCGTGTTTCAGAAAAAAGAAAGAAAGAGCCTATCTTTTTGCTCTGTGGCATTTAACTGTCCTTGCCCTTTCACCATATATATTTTTATAACATATGTGTACAAAATATTGAGTTATTATTGAATATACATTCTCACAAT
>VOMN01045556.1:0-18056 GCA_014899125.1 Orchestia grillus | reverse complement strand
AAACAAGGATCCAATGGTTCGCCTATTAACTAGTATAACTAGTTAATAGGTGTAATAACTAGTTAATAGAGATTGAGATGTAATACAGTTAATTAACTAGTATGAGCAGCAGGCTCGAAACGTTCAAATTAAAATGATTTTTGAGATCTCTGTTCTCCATTACCTTCATTTTAACATTGCTTTGCAAGAAAGATATTCCTAATTTCATGAAAATATAGTTGGAGGTTTGTCACATGTCATACTGCCTTTTNGGAATATTTGCTGGACAAGAGACTATTGATTGTTCGAGAAACTAAGCTCGAACTAAGAAACTAAGAAACTAAGAAACTCGAGAAACTAAGATATCAGATAGTAATCAAGCAAAGGACCACATACACACAACATATTTCAACATATACCCTCTTAGGTCTATGAACACAGATTTATGCATATGCTTTCAATACAACAAGAGAAGGTAGGCCTAAAGATTAGTCTTAAATGATCTAAATGAGGTATTATGTTGTATGTTTGGAGAAATGGAATTCTAAAATTTAGTGCTTGCAAAGAGAATGCAATGGNACGGTTGTTTGATTCCATTTCCAAAGTGAATTTAATATTGGTTTACCGAAAACCTTCCTTTTCTGGATTGGGCTTAAGTTAATTAACAGTTTGGTAAATGATACGATCTCAGACTTGAACACGTTTGCTTTGTTGTATTGAAACAAAGGGTTCTGATGCCTGTACGTGTAAATCGAATTGAGTAAAGATAACTGTATTATTTCTGTTTACCTTTTCCCTCTGGACATGGATTCCCTGGAGGCAGTGATGGAGCTCGTAGAACACATGTGGCAATACTACCTGTTCTTCGAACTGGCCTTCCCTACCCTACTGTTCTACGTCAAACATTTACCAGAGCGTTTGCCTGTGCCGTCAGACGTGAGACTTGGTTAGAAACCCTAGAGTAAGAGAACCACTTGACTAGTTTGTGTTGCCAAATTCTATTCTATTTCACTCGAGGGCCTTTGTCGCTCTTCTTACATATGATTTCTCGCGCATGTCTTCCCTAGTGATGTATGTGCATAAGTATGATTTATAGTTGTGCTTAAATGAACATGGAACTTTTGCCTTTTTTTGAGATTGCACATTTTAAGATCAACGCTTAAAGTTTCGCGACACCGACACTAAAAAATAACCTAATAGATATAAACAATTCATAAACAACATCCAATTTTCAAATTCATTTGTTTTGTTCGGGTTGATGCATCCATGGGAACATAGATATTATGTACCTGTCATGTTTATATTATCAAATGTACATGCGAAATAATAATAGGTTGAATCGAGCGAAAAATGTCATCATGATTCATTAATCTAAGCTTTAAACGAGAAAATATGTGAAAAAGCTTATTTCTGCTGTTTTTGTGCAAATTGTTTTTTTTTTCTATTGTAAGCTCTCCGGGCAAAAAGTTAATCAACTATTGTTTTATGAGCTCCTATCGAAGATGACAACCCCTGGGTGCAACGAGCTAGAACTGTTATTGATTGGCAAGACTGTCATTCAGGATATGTCAGGCATTTAGATTGGCCAGCTATAAAGTACCAATACAGGAACACAATGTGAGGGGCCACATAAAACGAACGTCGAAAAGTTCGTCCACGTACTGTCGCCGCACTACGAGACCAGTTGATGCAAGAGTGGTTTAAAATCAACCAGGTGTATTTTAGGACACTTGTACACTCAATGTAGCTCATAATTGCCATCATTATTCATTTTTGTCGAGCTCGTACATCATATTAGTGGCAGGACACAAATTTTTTATCTAGGGAGCTTATACAGTTAGACGAATGAAATAATGCGTATAAGAATAAGGATTGTTAATTAGAGAGCTAACATGTAGAGCTGCTCAAAAGTTTATGCAGTATTTTCTGCAAAATGTGAGAATGGATGAGCATCGAAGTGGTAAACAGAGAAATTAAGTCAAAGACTCTGAAAAGGGACGAGAGGTAGGCCCATATTCGGTTGGTTAAATTGGGTAATAGGTGTGTTAAGTGGTGAGAATCTGTTTGTGGAGCAGGTTTGTCTGCGTTAACGACATAAGAATGAGTGAAGGATCTTATTAAACAATTGGGGTTCGCAGTCCAGATGGGCACGACTAACGTCGCTGAGTCCCTCGCAAAAACAGGGAAAAGGCTAAAGCGTTCGTTGTGGAAATAAACCATCGGTTCTGGTGAGGTCTCATGAGAGAAACTCTTACGGGTGTCTTCCATCACTTGCAGCCGGATGCATGTTTTTGATTGCGCTGTGAGCGAGGGGCGAAAAAGCTGCTGGACATCAAGGTTTCGCGTTTCCTTCCTGATTTTCCTCTACGAAAACATGAACTCTCGACCTCTAGGGGAGAGAATATAGTCGGAGACCTTCATTTTATTTAATGCTTGTCAACGTAAAAGTAAATTTCGTAGGATCACTGCATTTTTTTGTGCCAAATGAGATTTTGATTTTAGAATATGAATCAGGTACAAAATCTTTGCTTCAGCGTTTATGACCTAGGTGTCAATTTAAGTGAAGGGAGAGAACAGAGCGTGTGATGCGGTATGATGTGCTTGGAAAATGTTAATTTTGCTGTCTTCAGGCATAGGACTTGGGTAGGAACCTAAGAAATGGACCACTCGGCTCTTCTCTTTTGTTATTTCTATAGTATTCTATTCTGTATCACTCATTTACAATCTCACAGATGGACTTGTTTATGGGAAAATGCATTTCTCTAATAAAAAGTAATAAGAAGGCTAAAAAACAAAGTGTTTGTAAATACATTACAATAAGCTAGAGCTTTCGAGCAATTTTTTTTATCATCTGCAATAGTCTGGAATATGATCGGGAAATGAACATTAAAAGGACATTGGATACATAATTACTGTATTTGAAAACTTTCCAAGCGGATACAGTTTGAAAGAACAAACATTTAAGTTTGTATTCCTTCAGTTAACGTTGAGTTCAATTGCTATGGAGATATACTGATCATTGAGAGATGGGCGAAGTTTCTGAATATAAATACTTTCTACCAGTTGGAATCTACCAGTATCTGCAGCGGACGATGATGCTAAAACTTTAAAATTGTTCGAAGTGTGGAATCATGTAATTTTATGATCTCTGTTACTGCTATTAGGTGGACAAGGGGACTACCACTGCGTGACGATATTCCTATATGCTCCGCAATGCATGTGAGCAGATGACCCTTTGTCTTTCATCAGGTGGCATTACACTGTCCGCCGCATACCAATATACGACATTGCTTCGAAAAGGAATAGGTGCACGATCTTTCACGTTGACGATGCTACCCATAGTCGGACTATTTCGAAGTATAATTTGTTATGTAATTATTGATAACATGTGCTAAATTACAGAATTAATTTTATGTTTCATAACTTTGTAGACCTCGGATCTTACATCCGGTGATACACTGTGTATGATTTTTTTTGGAACTGTCGAACGAATCGGCCTGTAGCTAAATTTAGAATCAAAGTAAAATTTAGAACGATTCTCGATCACACAAAAGGGAAATCTGTTAACACTAAGATATTTTCGTAAAAGTTCCGTTCAGAAATATAACTCGGCCTATCAGAAAAGGTTTTAAAAGCTGTGTCTGTTAGGCACTTGACAAACCTAATTTGTACAAGTAAGTAATTGCCATCTAAAATTTCAAACCTAACTTTGTAAACACTGGTTTTCGTATATTACTGTAGAACAATCATTGTCTTGCATCTTAATACTAATATCAAGGAAAGGAAAGATGCCGTCTTTTTCACAGTCATTGTGAACTTGATTAATGGATATTTAGAGTCAAGATAATTAAAAAAACTTTCAATGTCTGACCCAACGTTAAAACAAAAGAATGTTTACCTGAATGCAAACAGGTATATAAGAGAAGATACTTTGATGACACATTCTGTAAATATTACACAACTGTAAATATTGAAAAGAATGGTCACATCATTGCAAATTGCATGATTGCTGGCGAGATTCGCCGTCGTTTGATACAGAATTCCCATTTGTGACACATACTGAACGAGTAGAGAACGGCTTGCCTGCTACTCTGTATACATTATAATAGAATCTATCGCTCAACCTGTTAACGCGTATTGGCATCATAAGATGTCGGCGTGGTTGTTGTATTCACACGGTCGCTGTCGATTACACATACCGTGTGAACGCAACACCGGCCACCTGGGCGGTAACCGTTAACAGGTTAAGAACTGTCCCTAAATATTATATGGGATGATCTAAGGGTATAATAATGGTTGTTCAATTTAAACAGCGTCACAAGTGTGGCGAAATTTAAAGTCTATGTTTGCACAGGTTACAAATAGGCAGAGTAGCAGACATAAAAAATGTAGTTAGGAGAATTCACGCTAAATTGAACACGTTGTTGTCACCGGCATTGCGAGTGTATCACCAGTAAACAAAAAATGTTTGCAGTGTAAAATTTCTTCAGGGTATTTAATAGTGGTACACTACTACAGATGAGGTAAAGCTGATGTAAGAGGTAAAATGAGTTTTACATATTTGTGATGGAGCGAGCCTTGCGTAAGAATCAGAGAAAAATTGTGCTTTATGCCGTGTAATATTAATTAATTTTGCAATAATTTCCAGAGTAGTCCTTGAGGCTCTAAATGTCTGGAGACGCCATACAGTAATTTACGTCGAAATCCATAGCAGTTTGAGCTGTGTAAACTTTTTATCGTTATTGTCAACAGGCTTACGTTTCATCGGGTACTTGTGTTTGCTAGTGCGGAAGATAATATTTTCAATTTTAATAGTAAAATTTTACATCAGCTATCATGCACATCTATTCAGTCTCCGATCAATGAGGTATATTTTCCATAATGAATTTCTTCTGAGCTTTCGTTTTAACGGGGCTATTGAATATTTTTGGCTGTGCGTTTTCGTTTAGGTATAATTCATTTTTTTTCTGGCTCATTTTCTTCTATCGTTACTGAAAGAAGTGTGTTTAATTGTTTTGATTCGTTAATCAGTTTCATTATCACAGGTAAATTCAATTTCAAACCTCCATTCATCTAAGGAAAAATTGGAAGCAAAATACGAAAAGTAGTAGACTGATATACGTTGTAGATTGCTTCTTATAAATTTATATCATGGTAAAGCGTACAATTCATACAATTATGATCAATGAGTAGAAGAACAGTAGCCGGTCAGAAGGAAGCCTGCAAGTTAGACATCCATGAAAGATTTTTCTCCAGGCGGGCGTCCATAGGTAATGGGCGAGCAGTGCAGATACATTTCCTGCTCCTGTTCTGGCCTGAGGTTTTTGCCAGGCGCGTTTCGACTAAGAGGGAGGCTTGTCGGACCTCGAATATCATGAGCCAAGTGGACTATCCTGGAAGTAAAAGAGTTGTAAATTATTTAGCTCACCAGTTCAGCAGCATCAACATTTATAGCTAACCCTTACTTTCTTAGTCTCGAGTATTAAATTCGAATTACTATTATGGGGAGTTAAAGTGGGCTGGCAACGGCAAAATAAGATTGATGCGCAGTGTTTAAAATTCCTGTATAAGCGGAGCGAAGCAAATTGCCACCGGATATTGTACTGAAAATTCTTATAGCTGTTTTCCTGCCTCTAAGTAGATGGCAGAAAATTGTATGAGTTTTAATATTTTTTAACCCACAGAAAATGTAATCTGTTTTAGTTGTACGAGTCTTGGCAACGGTTTTAACTTTAGGCCGAAGTTAATTTTTCCTTTCTCTGTTATTTAGATAGTTTAAACTCTTATATTAAAGTAGATTCATTTGTAACCGATTCGAAATTCAGATAGCGTAGGTTTTATTAATCTATCACATTTTTCTCGGATGTCATGAAGATTAGAGTCAGGACGCTACGAGCCAGGAAGCTACGAGTCAGAAAGCTACTTTAGTGTGTGATCTTCACGTTATATTGCAGATAAATTTACTTCATTTCAATACAACCGGGAATGTATACATAGGCAGAAATTTTTGTATTTGTTTCGAGTTCCCTTTATTTTTCGTCTTATTATTTACAGTGATTGGAAAATTTGAGTAGCATTTTAAAATAAAATAAATACTTAATCAACAAACACATATTCTTTCCAAATTAAATGTTGCACATCTGTAGTAGTAAAATGTTGAAATTATATCATATTAAGCAATTTAATCGGGTAGATCCTGTATCAAAGTGAAATTTTTCATTAGTAAATCACATTATCTGCGTAGATCCCATGCTAAAATAGTACCCGTAATACCAACTACAGTAATCCACACAAAATCTCAATGTGGTTGACTGGAAATAAGAGTGGATGTTATGCATAAACTTAGTCAATAATATTTCTTGAAGCAGTTTATCAGCTCTGTCCATGTGAGCTGAAAAAACAAAATGATTTTAGCTTCATTATCTGTCATGCATTTTAGAAGTAACATAAGCTTATGTATTACAAATTTGATATGTATAAATATCTTTCAGGAAACAAAATATTTCAGAATTGCATTCAAATTTTATTTCAACAGGGTCATTTCCTTAAACTAAAAAGCAAAAGCTGTCGCTTCGAAATGAACTCCGCAACATCTGCATGGCAAACTCCCACATTCACACTGCGGTGACCACAGTTACTGGACTATACAGCTTAGGGGAAACTTTAAAATTTAAATAAGGCCTCATTACTTACATCTTTTTCTGTTCTCAAAAAGGTGTATCGCATAGTTCCTGCTTTTGAGTGTTAGTGTGGAACTTTGTTATAGCTCTTGACGAACTAAGGGAGTTCAGTATGCAAAACAAAGATTATATACTCTTATTGGTAACTATAATGCAGTGGAAGCAAAGGAATGTGTCATGCTTGAGCAACGAACTCAGGTTGCGTACATTCGTCTCATGCATCTTTATGTACATACAGAGAAGAGAATTTAAGAAATACAGTGTTTCTATCACATTGGAAAAGTTTCATAACTAATATTAGAAGGGTGTACATAATTACTTTATTTAAAATATAGTGTGTAACATTTTTAATGTAGTTGAACGTAGCAGCTTTTTATGTTCGCTTTCTGATATCTGACCAAAAACATTCAAGTCATTTAATTGTTAAGCATCAATTGAATCTGAAAAAATTAGATAGTTCCAAGCGTGATTCTTGGGGAAAAATTGTCAATAAATCAAACACAATTAACGGTTGATGTGTTCAGTGCTTGGAGCAAAGTCTTTAATTCTGAATAAGAAGCGACTATACTTTGCATTGGCTACTGGTCGAGTAATGTGTGGTGCAGTGAGCTTATCCATGTTTAAACATTTTGACTACGATTCTACACACGGAAAAAATTTCATGTCGACAAATATCTCCGTTGTGAATGTGAAAATTAAAAATTTTGTTTCACAAACTTGATTAACCTTTTATTTTTGTTGAAATCAAAACTAGCTTATTCAATTGAAGAACACAATTATGACGAAAACTTGAAATTCTGTATTCATACCTGATAGTGCTTTGGTTACGCTAGATTAGGTTATGTGATCGCGATTACCATATATGGCCCACTTCGGAGGCAAAGGGTTAGGAACACTTCTAAGTTAAAAGAAGGCCTCTATTAGCGTTCCATACTATTTCGTCAGACGAATCTTTTTCAGCATTTCAGCTAACTAGATAAGCTTCATGCTTGAACTTTTTTTGAGCAAGTGAAAGCCTATTGAGACTTGTGAATTGTTCTACTACTTTTCACACTGCTTTTTGTGTATCATGTTCTTCTGATGAAATGAAACTGCATTCCATCTCTCATCGTTTAACGCTTCATTTAGTAACTTTTTCACTTAGAGTGCAGCCAACTTACAGAAGGGCAAATCAATTTTTGTGGCGAACAGGTCGATAGTGCCGAACAGGTCGATTTTTGTCTCATTAAGTCGATTGCCTTAAAATATTCGGATTTTACCAACAAGTTCACATCGGTCATTAGTTAACATGTTTCGGAAAACCAGTAAGAATTTTGAATTCTAGATAAGAAAAGATCGAACACATTAGGGAAAGTTTAGTGAACAATAATTTATTTGAAAATAGTCAAACAACGAAAATGGGAGAACGGGGTGACAAATGAGTATTTATAACATAACACTCTCCCATATTAATACTTAGTCGCATAGCCCTTAGTAGCTACAACCGCTTGCAGGCGATGCCTGTGTGAAAAGATTAGGGTTTTGCGGAAGTCTAGAGGTATTTTTTCCATTGTTCAGTTCAGAATTGTTACAATTCAGACAGATTTGATGGTTTCTCCATTTCAACTTGAATCTTTAACTGTTAAAATTGGATTGAGATCTGACGATTGTGAAAGCCTATCTAAATCCCTGACCTTCTTACCACGGAGGCACCCTGAAGTGTACTTCGACTTATCTGTTACTTATGGTCGCTACCTTGTTGAAACATCCATTTAAGGTTTTTTTTTCAATCCGAGCATCTGAACAGGGGGTATGAAACGTTCAGACAAAATTTAATAGCAATTGGACGGATTCACGGCTCCTTTCAACATGGAGTCGTCCTGGGCCTGCGAGGATAATACGACCCCCACAACGTGATGCTCCCTCCGCCATCTTAGGCTTCCCCGCGGGCACGGTGTTTCGTCGTTGCATGGAAATATTCGGTTTTCGCCCTACAGTCCTATTGTAGTTAGTGCCGAACATGTCGATTTTTGTCTCATCAGCTCATAGAATATTATCAACAATGACGGAGATGACTATTTTGTTAACGTAAATTACAAATACAGTCATTTACAAAGCTGTTTCAAGTTTTTCAACTACACGCAAATGACGTAAATCTCAATATGCCGATATGTCTGTTTGCGAATGAACAAAATGAATACTACATTTTTAAAGATTTTGAATGCAATTCCAAAGAATAAAGCAAAATAAATATTTCCATGGCCCCAGAAAAATTGCTAATAACTTGCTTCCTATTGTAGCAATGTTTGTAAAAACATGAGTTTAAAATTTCAGTGGCGTAGCACCCAATACCTACATTTATATACGTCGTATTAGTTTCAGATATAAAAAAAATTAGGGAAAAATATTTTTTGATGGGAATTAACATTTGTACGACAGGTGCTGACAAATTATTTCCGTTTACTTCTGGTTGAAATATGAAGAATAAATGCACAAGTTTCTCGAAACATTTTGTTTCAGAGTTTTGTTCATTTCAGGTTCATTAAGCATTTTGAAGATTGTCATGGAATAGTACATTTGATGATGGGGAAATTGGTAAAATTTTGCTTACCAACAAGAAGGAAAATCAATAAATTTCGAATCAAAGGTCGAAAACTGTCGTGAGATTTTTTAATGAACCCTGATTGCCAGATACGAAATGTCCGCAAAAATTAAATTACGTCTGCAGCTAGATGTCAGCTTTTTAGAGACACTTCAAGGAATAAAATACATATTTCAACTATATCTATAAGGCCCTCAAAATATACATGTCATAGTCATCTCCATGGTTTACTTCGCTTCGGATATCGTGGAGTGAAGGGAAAACAGCTTCTGCTCTAAATGCAGATGAGCATAGACTTAGTGAAGTAACTCATATTAAATGATTGAAATGTTTTTTTATAAAAACCAGTTAAATTCAAACGTGCCTAATGGCTCCTAGTAATTGGAAATAGACTCATCATACTTTGTCAAGTACACGGTGGAATACACAATACTTCTGTATCCCAATACCAGTTTCCTGGATCACATTCGCTCCTGTACTTAAAAAATGTGCCCCTGTAGAAGCACCAAAAACAAGTATTTTATCACAATGATCCAACATATCATTCTGTAGAAGCTGCGTACAATTTTGTGGCATAGAGATAAATGGTGACAGTTTGATGATATCGCATCCTTTCCCTCGCGATTTGAAACCAATTGAAAACTGTTTTGGGGATTCTGATGCAGGACATCAAATTATGGGAGGCGCTTCATTTAAAAAAAATGATCTCTGGAGACCAATCCAGATATCCGTAAGAAACATCCCTTGTCCTAAAAATAATGTCATCTGTCAATAAGTGAATTGTTAAGTTAAAGTAATTCGACGACAAGGATCTCCTGTGAAATGTAATTCGTTGAGGTATTTTCATGACGTACCTATACATGTTCGGCTAGAATAAACAATACAAAATCATGTTTAATCATCATGAACCACTTAATGCTAATGCGTAATGAAATCCTGCCTTTTATTTGTCCGTGCTAAAAGCGTGGCCAGTTCTAATATCAGATTATGTGTCATCTATTTGTCTAAACGCTGATGGAAAATCTTACAACTAAAATTAAAGCGTTGGCATGCAATCACCCACGACTCATAAAATTTACATGAATTGTCAAAAAATATGAGTAGTTGAAGGTAAAAAAATGTTGGTGACGCTAATGCCATGGCATGCCTGTAAACTAAAAGTTCTACATAAATACACCTATACTTTGTGATATTTATTATACCCTCGTTAATTGTTAACAGACTAGGATTGTCAGCATTTGCTGCCGTTATCTTTACAAGCAGCTCATCAAGACCGGTAAACGTTCTCATCAAAAGTGATTGTCATCGCAAGCACTGTTGTGAGCACAGGTGCTCGACATCACAAGTGAATGTTAACTAGGTGAATAGTGGACGTCTTAGCGGTTCCATTTTTGTTAAGATGTAGGACTTGAGAATGACAACATTTTTTTCAAAATAGCCCAAACTTTAGGTCGGGAATTGCTTCAACCGTCATCAGGGCAGGAAGTGTATTTTGACGACAATTCATGGAGGCCACCCGTTGCAACCATGAATTGCCGTCAAAAAATACACTTCGTCCTCTGATGACGGTTGGAGGAAATCTACACCAAAAGCTTGGTTTATTCTGGAAAAAATTGGCTCTTTCAATTTGGTAAAATTGATACATTTTTGAGAAAAAAATTGCCCAACCCTATTAAAAATCATGGACTTATCTCCGGTGAATTAAGGAAGATAAGGACGATTTGGGACGAATTAAAGGCGAATCAGCCGACTCGGCCTCAAAACGCTTCCGTCTCGCTTATATTTGCGCGAGGCCGAACAAGGACGTAATATTCGAAGCTGGCCGCCTGTGGAGTATGGCCGAGAATCTACCGGTAGTTTATAGCAGAAATTTCTGATGACGGCCATCCCTGATTTAAGGCCTTATAATTGTCGATGAATCTTGGCCGTGCAACGGACGGCCACCTTCCATTAAACTTGACATCATGATTATACACTACCGAACGTAAGTTTACTATACACAGAACTAAACCGTCAGGATCAAAGAGCGCTTAATAAAATGAAATGGTAAACAGCAAAGATCACGGAACGTAAATTAAACAGGCAACATGGAAGACGTTGAACACAAACTAACCTGTAGACATTAAAAATGCTAAGCGCAAACTAAGCGGTAAACAAGAAGAACACTGAACACAAACTTAACCGTAAACAGGATGGATACAGTAAATAAACTAAACGGTAAACAGGTTGGACACTGAACACAAACTAAGTGGTAATCTTGAAGAATAATTTGTAGTTATTAAAACTAATAGCGCTCCTTGGACTCACACTGATAAATATTTACTCAACAAAATTCCATGGTGGTATTTTTCTTTGGTTCTCCTTTTAATACATTTGACCGCCACTTGGGCCACTTATGGTACACGTGGTCATGTAACCTGACCTAACTAGCCAAAGCAGTAAAATATATGAACATAAATTTTAAAGTTTTTATGAAATTTGTGGTCATCACTCGTATATGCATACTATTTTAGATTAGAAGGAAAATTGATATGATAGGCAAATTTGTATAAACAAAATCCATCATTTTAAATTCACAACGACGATATTTGTCGACATGTTATTTTACAGGTGTGAAGAATGGCAGTTAAAGTGTGAAAACTGCTTGATACTCCACCGTTTAAGAACTACAGACCCAGGCTTTTGTGAGGGTTGTGTGCTACGCGGAAACGAATGAGCGATGGATTTTCTTTCTTTTTAAGAAATACCCCTATTTGAGTTCCCCCATTTTCAATCAAAGCCATGACCATAATCATTGGATGCTGAAAGCCTGAACCTCGAATAATTGAATTCATGTGTAAGATCAAGCTTAAGCTGAATTCGTGTTCTCGTGGTGCTAAAAACTATTGAAATTCTGTTGTTAGTCTCACGATGTGCATTATGTTTGAAGTAGCTTCCGTTGCTTATGAGAAAATTTTAAATTGTTGTCTTTATGTGTAACAAATTAATTATTGATTTTTTTCATTGGTAGGAAATCAAATTTTGAATAATTCACCACTAGAAAGTAAAGAATCAAAAACTTTTTCCCCGCGTTCTCGTCCGTATATGTTTTGCAGATCGTCATAATTCATGAAACGATCAAATTTAGCGGAAAAATAATGGTGGTTAAAGATCTAATTTATTTCGCTTCACACATAGATAAACAGTTTTTATATAGATATTATCAGCGAAATTTTCACCGTTTAAATGAGACCAATTACTTATCAATAAATGTGGCTGTCATTAAACAAAGAATTCTAAGCCCTTGGAAAAATACAACATGTTACAAGAAGCTCCAAGGTTCAGCTTATCATTCACCATGCATGGCCTGTCCAAAAAAGGTTGTATAATTGAAAAATGTGTCAATCAATCAACTAGTAAACTATTAGATCGATCATAGATATCATTCTACCGGGCTTTGATTTTTTAAGTTTCTACGTCTTTTGAAGGTCTAATTTGTGGCCACAATTTATGCATCCTGAAATAATCAACGATGAAAGAAACGGCGGTGAGGCACACAGGTTTATTTCAAGCCCAATACTATGGAATCCATTAAAATCATAAACAGTTTACCTATAGAGGAGCAAAAACCACGGCACTAACTCTAAAGTTCTGTGGAGCCTTTACTCCTACGCGATCGAAAATTACTTTACATATGAAACCTCATAACTTCTATTGATTTATCGCTACCACAGAAAGTACATAATTGTTTCACTATTCAGCAGCATTCGGTATAATAAGTCGAACTGTTAGACTGCACGATGACAGGAAAGGGTTGGGTGTTTCTGAGGATGCTACGTTATCTCCGCCCATGTGTTTTTGCCGCCACCGTAAACCGGCATCAGCAAAGGAAGTTACATCCGCTGATTGTTGTGAACGTCGAGCTCTTCATGTATTCACAGTGGTTCACAAACAGTGTGAAAAGTATAACCGGCAACCTAGGCAACATGAATGTTTTGAGTTGTTCCCAGATCGGATAAAAATTATACGGTGAACAGCTATACACCGATTCGATGACTTGCTGAAAAACATTAAAAATAAAAAACTAATCCTCATATAATTTGAAGAAATTAAGAATTTAATTTGCAATAAATCAAAAGTGGTCATTTGTCGAAAAAAAAGTGAAAGAGACGGCTATGGAAATACTCACCTTTAACAATGAAGGATTGCTCTGATAATAGAGAGATTTGGTCCAGACAGCATGTGCGGTAGCGCAAATACGGGATGGACAGGTAACGAGAAAAATGCTTGACATACATCGGTGAAAAATTAGAAATAAGTTAAACCTTGATCCCAATAACATTCAGAGTCCCTTCCTGATCAAGCATATTGAAATAGTGTCATTTGTATGCATCAAAGACAATCGAGAATCGTTTTTTTCGGCGATGATACTTAATTTCCGGTGACTTCTGAAAAATTGTTGGAAAGTATAGTTGTTCTAATAAATTTCCTTATGAGAAGCTATACTATTTATTGTTTCACAATGTTATTGGTATTACTGAATGTCAAACTATTTCACCATTTAAGCTAGAGTTCGTCGGACAATGAATTCCTACATTTATATGGGACTGCTGTAGCCGCGGAAAAATTTATGATCTTACAACATCAGTGAGCGTCAACATCTTATCGAAATTTTATTCATGAGAATCAATGCCTGATGAACGTAATACCGCCTTTTTGGGCCCTTCTTTCCCTCTTCATATCTTCCAGAGAGGGATTTAAACTATATTTAATAATGTTTTTTTTTTAAAGAAAGCGAGAGCTTAAATTGACAGAATTGTAAGGAATATTTTGTTACCGAATGCACGAAAAACTGATCAGCACTAATTTATCAGAAATTAAATAAGTTTTTAATGTTTAGCCATGAACGGGACACAAAAATTGTAATCGAAAATTGGTCGGGATCTACAGAAAACAATAACATAGAAGGAATATATACTGATGAAACATTATTGAATCCAGGTGGAAGCAAATACTTACAATATTAAAGTATCGTTCAATCTTGGAAGTAAATTTATTCATTACATTGGGCAATATAAATTTTGTTCCAGGTAAGTAAGCCTTACTTCGAATTCATTTTAATTCAAGAGCAATTGAAAACGCCCAGTATGTTTATGAAACTATTGACACTTTTTCATCATACATATAATTGATAGATATATATATATGTACATTACTGCTAGTATATAGATGACGACTGAATTTGAAAATTCAATGGTATGACCATAAAAGCAAGGGTCTAGCTGTCCTTTTTTTGATTAGTTACAAAGAAATGGGAACTAATGGTTTTAACCTTGAAGCAAAACAGTTATGTAATGTAGTTATCTATACTGTACTATTTTAACCTATTGTAGCATTTAACAAAAGTCAATAATAGATTTGTGGGAATTCGCAACAAAATGTATGCATTTGTTGTACGTGAAACAAAATTTCGCATGAATTAAGCATCGCACAAAATATAAGTGGAAAAACTGGAGGCTGTACCTGCATTTGAAAAATAACTACATTTCTCAATGGAAGGATCTAACTTGGCGGGAATCAGGATACAGATTTGAATACTGCTCTGAGTCAATATTTTCAATTGAATGTTTTGTTGCACTGCAGCACATAAGTATGGATCAAAATATTTGAGTTAGAAGAAGTTATGGTTGTTGCTTTGTATAACTCTGTACTCGTACTCAATTGTTGAATGCGTTACTACAGTCATCGTAAAAAGTAGTATTGCGTGAAAAAATTCTAAATTTATATAATTGTGAATACTTTATTCTTTGTTAGTTAGGAGTACCACTTGAAATAATATAATTAAGCTAAAATTGATGTAAACGAATGTTAGAGTTCAGTCTGGAGTGTTTTAATGGCTCAAAGAGTCCTCAAAACATAAAAGTTGCAGACATACAAATATGTATACCAAAGTATACATACTTGTGTCTGTTGGCCAAAAGATCTATGTCTATTTTACCAATTTCTTCCCTATAACTTTCTCGACTTTTGGGCTAATTCAATAATTAGTCCTGAGCGTCTAACCAATAACGTGTACGAGCTTATGCGGATATGTTACAGATGATCAGCATAAAAGAGGAAACATTTTTTAATGTGATTTGTTGAGTTGCTTACAACACATCCTAATTCCTCGGGGGTGATCCATTGAATTTTTTATGGATGAAGAGGTGAATTGTCTACTCAGAGGATCATACAAGAAGATGTTCTCCTTGAAAAACAAGCGGACAAAAGTGCAGAAAAGCTTTGTTATTATATGAATGAGATGGTCTTACATTTTAGGTTTCGAAATCATATGAGGCACCGCAAGTTTTACAAAACTTGTAACGTAAAGAGTGCCTTGAGGAGTGGCTTATGGGTAAAGTTATTGAATTTAGCTAAAACTTCTGCTTCTCGATAAGGTTTCCAGCTCCTAGGACTACGCTCAGAATTTCAATTGCCTTGGAACGAAACGGTATTTTTTGTCTGCCCATTTTACCTTGAGAGAATACTAGTCTATCCACGCCATTGCTTCGATGTAATGTTCCGTGCCACAAAGGGCTTCCTTCGAGTAATGATAACCGCTATCGAATAACAGATTGAACATTGTGGGACTCCTATACTTCATTTTAAAATTGTACATCATCCAAAGGTTTCTGAAAACACCAAAGAGTGGTATGATTCAATTACGTTCCCATTTTTGTTCGATTACTCTCAAATTTTAACAACATACAAAATATATGTTCAGCCAAATTTACAGGAATTTTCTTCCCAGAGTTTTGGCGAAAATCTAAAATTCTCAGGGAGGAAAAGAGATGTTTCGTGCAAAAGAAAGGCGAAAAAACGCAAGTGCACATGTTATACAATTCGTTAGAGATGTTGTGATCGTCGTAAAAAAAATTGAACTTGGCGTAAAATTTTCAAAGTTTTGAACTAAATCCAAGGCAGACGGATTTGAGCGATTATTAGCGAGGGGAAAATGGTCAAAAAGTATGAGGGAGGAAAAGATTTGCAAATATAACTCTACAAGCTGACGCCTCTCAAAAATAACGTAACAATGTTGAGATGATTTGCATGATAAAAGATGAGAAGGCAAGAACTCGCGCAAGCGTTCGTGAAGCCTCTTCACCTTTCAACTGTTGCTGTATATTTTGATGAATAATTCTTTCGAAATTGTGAATTTTTATTCTCATGTATTCAAATTAGAAGTTTATTCAGATGCTTTTATAACTAATGAAATAAGAAATGTTATACAGAGTTACATTCTGCCTAGAATTTAATATATTCTTTGAAAATTATTTGCGGGTGAAGGTAATTGAACTGGAAAACAGAATTTCAAAATATTTCAGAGGAGCAACTATATTTTTGTCTTCAGTTTTTCTCGATAAACACTTGCCGAGGTCTTCAACGGAGCTGAAAAAACAGGTACCAAGTAAATCATTTTCTAAATTACACTCATGTTTTTCCCAGTAGAAAATCTATATCATTGATGGCTCTTAGACGTTCAAATTCAATTCAAATATAAAATGTAATGCCTGAGAGGTGTCATGATAGCTCGAACCTCTGGCCCTTATTTACTAATCAGACATCTCATAGATGGCAAAATGAACTAGGATTTGGGAGGAAAGAACTGGCGCACTCCCTAGCTTCTTCTCGATCTAACACAGAGGAGAAAGTAAACCGGTGCAAATAAATCTGACCTATGACATTTAATAGAATAATAAGTGTACTATTCTCTACGCTAATCATATAAATGAAAACATGACACAATAGAGCGAATTATTCGCAACATTGAGAAGGGCGTTCGAATCTACAACTACGTTATGAGAATCGACAGATTAATGATGCAGATTATATAGTTGATTCGAGTCTACGATTGCTGGTCGATGAATATTTAGAACTAGCTAAAAATCTAGGTCATCAAATCAACCAATCAAAAGTAAGGAATTTTATTGCAATACTGAACAGTAAAACATAAGTAATTTAATGTTCTTTCAACGGGAGCATGCTCTTCTCAGACCACAAAGCGTTTTCTATCAAGCAGAAATTGAGATTTGTGTAGTTCGTTTTGAAGATGAGTAAGTAACACGATCAATCATGGAGCAGGTCATAATTTTTTTCCGATTTTATTTTAATTTTGATGGATGATGATTACCGCATGTCGGGGAAGATTATTTCGTGCATTAAAGAATTGGCCATAGTTATCGAGCTTAAGAAATTATTGTTAAACATGAGTTTTATATTTGTAAATTACAAATGTATATTTACTAAAACTGAGTAAATTGCATGATTTCCTGTAATTAATAACTTTATAAATTCAGTTATCAGTGATGATTAATTGTGCAGAGGGTTGAGAGGAAAATATTGAGCCGTGTAAAAAGCATTCCAATGAAGTTGACGCGCGCAGTGACCTGTTGGACTGCTTTAATAGTCATCTCTTCATCATGTGTCGGTTCTCAGAGAGGTGAGTCGAGAGACAATGCAGGTTTTGCTGCCTAACGCCTACTCACAAGAGACTGGCGCATACAGGAGACATTCAACCTCTGACAGGTAAGTCGCCTTCTGTTAACACAAGATCTCGTCTGGTGTCTTTCCAGTTGCGTGTTATTGACAGGACGAGGAAAGATTTTCTCTCCCTTTGTTTATTTACGTTCGTAAATACGTCCGGTAAAGCGATGTGTTGTGCTGGTTTCAACTGTGGAATTTTCTAATTTTGGCATAATGGCATTGTTAGCGTGGGATTAGCCCATAAATATTGAAAGTTGAGCAATGACGATGAAATCTGGTTAGCATATGTAAAATGAAAAAATAAGAACTATTTA
>VOMN01045554.1:0-14898 GCA_014899125.1 Orchestia grillus | reverse complement strand
TTACTGCACATTTAATGGATGTTTACTACGTTTACTGCATATTTAATGAATGTTTACTACGTTTACTGCACATTTAATGGATATTTTCTACGTTCACTGTACATTTAATGCAGGTTTACTAAGTTCATTGTGCATTTAATACAAGTTCACTACGTTTACTTAAGATTTCATGCATGTTTACCACGATAATTAGATGTCTAAACATGCTCATTTCGTCTGTTGGGTTCACTACGCTTTTTTTGCACATTTGCTACGTTTATTATATTTTGAAACATTACATTTGATTCTCATTTAGTACGCTTGTTACACTAGGCGTGTTAAGTTGCAATATTCTAAGTTTTGTGTTTTCCTATTTACTCGAGCACAAAGCGTCAGTTCCATGCAAACCTAAACTACACTCACAAAAAACACGTCATGTGATCAAATATATTAACTCGATTATTGCATCCTACAAATTTACGTATTTCATTTCCAAGTTCATCGTGCAGACTCCACCTGGTGAGAGGTTCAGTGCGGGGGTGCTTCATCTCTAATATTTACATCTTGTATTCGGATTTTTCATTTATATCTGTTTCTTACTCGCTTTTTGTGTATCTCAGTAAATACCTATGCAGAGTAACAGCCTTTTATTTCTACCAATTTATGAAAGCTCTGTTGGAGCCTCTGTTAACCTTTATATTATAACACTAACTACTCTCTTCTTGATGACGTCAACTCTTTTCCGCTCAGTCCACGAGAATAAATTATCTACACTCTACGACTTGTTAATCAGAATACTCTCTCACGAAGCCAACTCTACCTCACTGCTCGAGTTATTCATTTAAGAAAGTGAGAAAGCAGAGATAAGAAAACTCTACCTCACAGCTCGAGTTATTCATTTAAGAAAATGAGAAAGCAAAGATAAGAAAGCTACCACGGAGACTCTACACAATGCTGAATATGCAGAGATTCATGCGATTTACCACACGTTGCTTCGAAAATTGAGATGAGCGCCTTGCCCAGGGTAGAGCGACGTGTGTTTATTTCTACGTCACGTCTACGGAAGGAAGCAAGGGCAACACATAGCTGCCGAAAACTGTGATTTTTACGTCACGTCTTTGGAAGGAAGCAAGGGCCGCACAAAGCTACTGAAAACTGTGATCAGACTGAACAGTGCCGGGCGCATTTCCTGTCCCATCAGGTCACAGCAGCTAATAGAGTTAGCCCATTTTTCAACTAGGAATCTTGGCGTCTCTATACCTGAATTTGCATCTATTTGAATAAACGCCTCACCAACATCCCCAAAAAATGGCGTTCACAGACATTCCTTTTTCAGATGGAAAAAATTTGCCTGATGTACCGAGCTCGCATTGTGTTATTTCGTCTCGACTTCGACTTGTTCAGAATGATAAAAAAGGTGTATGTATGTACGTCACCGGGCTTAGCGCTACTATTTATCAACTGTGAATACTTTAATACATTTTTGCTTAATTCAGTTGTTTTGTTGAATGACTGGTAAAATATGCGGTTCAAACCTGGAAGTTTACTCTCCCAATATTGTTTTTTTGTTAACGTGTGAATTTTTACAATTGCAAAATTCCGAATTCCAAAATTTTTCGTGCTATATCACGAGTCATCAAAGAACCGCTACGAGCTTTTTGATTCATAATATTGTGATCAAGAATTCAGTTGTTTGAGAAGTTGGCTAACTATCTCCGTAAGTTCGAGAAGCTCCGTGTCCACAGTGAACTTGTGACAACTCTCAAGGAGCCCAAAATACGTCGTACGCTCTCGAGTGAGACCGAACTCTCTAGAACATAACTTGAGCAGACTTAACTTGCCTTAACAACTGCAAACAAGCTGCAACAGCTGACGGCAACAACTGTAAGCAGTCAACAATTACCGAGTAGCGGTGTTGTGAAGTTGATACGGAGTTCAAGTCAAGTTCCTTGGAAGCGTTCGGAAGTGCCGAAACGGGACTTTTTATATTTTATTTTGGTTGCTATAACCCGCTTTAACCTGGAGCAAACAACCGAACGTGCCTCTATGACAATCTTCTCAAATGGAAAACAAAAATTTGGAGTTTGTTCTTTAATTTTTGAACTGGAAGTAGTTACTAGAGGAAATTTTATTCACCCTCTAAAGTGAGTGTAGTGAAAATGCAGATAATAAATCTTCCTTTAATTTTCCTACTGATACTTGTCGAAAAGGTTTCATTTTTGTTCCAAAGTGACTATGTTAAAAAGAATATATTCCAATTTCCTTGGGAGGGGATATTCAATACAAAGTTGTAAATACTATCATGGCGGTTCATTGTTTTGTTTCAATTAGAGCTTCGTTCACAATTGTGACTAAATGTCTTTGAAAAAAAAAACTATACCAGTTTCGAAATTTAGTTCAACTTTCAACGAATCTTTCTGTTTTGCTACCAGAGAGCTGAATTAATTTGTGAAAATAAACTTTGCTATCAGCGTTCTGAAGCTACGGACTGTTGCACTGATCGTCTCATGTGAGTTTCATCCATATCATTATTTTTACTCCAGGCAGGAATTTCGTCACTTTTTTCTGCAAGGCAGCCTGGAGTTCTGTTTATTTTAAAATTAATTCCGTATATCTTAACCAGCTCCATTTATCTTAACTAATCCGTATTGTCTTCGCTAATTCCGCTTATCTAAACTGCCACACCATTTAAAACCCTCCTTCTCCGTTGCGACGGTTGAAATGCAAAGCTAACAAATTGCTAATTATTTGTAAGTAATTTGAACTAATTCTCTTATTTTCATTTACTTCACGACTCAATTTTACGACAACGTCGAATCCTTTTTTAAGAAAACCAGCACTGCTGCACCACTCACATCCTCATTTTATTACAAAAAAAAATTAATGCAGGACTTTAGTGGTATTGCAAGGCTATCATTTTACAAAAATAAAAAAAATAGGAGATGCAAGCTAAATTTGGTCAAGCGATCCATGGTGAATTGGAACTTCATAAAAATGCTGCTTTATCGACTCGTTCATTTTTTCATTAGGTATTTGTGCAGCTGTAAGTGAAAGAGAAAAAAGTGTGATGGTTTTTATGCATGGAGATTACCAGGAAATGGGCTATGCATTTTTCTCGAAGAGCACCACATTGACTAGAAAACAATGAAACGTTGAAAAATCTTGGGAAAACAGTTTCGAGCACGCACACATAAAGCAAATTGGAAAGCTCAGGACGATTGTTCAGACCCTTTCACTTTGGTCTGATATTGGATTCGGTTGACAAACATTAACATCAAGTTGCACTGTCAGGGATTGAACTTCAAATTTTGATTTTCGAAACGAAAGGCTTTTCCACAAGAAGAGCTACAAATCCGAGAAAAACGAAATAGATTTCGAAAAGCCGAGAAATCCCTCGCAGAGTTTTTTGTACGCGCCTTGAACACAGAAGTTCAAACCTTCAAGAGTGTTTCATGTTATTATATTTTTGTGGCTCAATTCTGATGGCGAAATCTTCTGTTCATTTATCATCAGGAAGTTAGCGGCTCGAGACGTACGAATACACTTTAAATTTGTTTCTTCAGCCGCTTCGCTGGTTGGGTCTCTAGGTAAACCCTGCTCTCATTTCAATCGTGACGTCAAGCCACTCCAGATAAGCCACTGCTCTGTCTTCACACCTTGCTAAATTATTTACCAATAGACCTTCACTGCCACACTAACGAACCAAACTTCACCAGCGTCTCTCGGTCGCTGCTCAGCCATGATAGGCCTCCTTCAACGTCCCTCAGAGACATTTTTATCTCTCGTTCGTCCCTGAAAAGCTTCTAATCGCAAGATTAATCAGATCGTTCGTTGTTAAGCTCCGTCATCGCTGCTGCAACTTCAACAGCTGCTGTAACCTATCGAAGTTGCCTCGGTTTTCGAGTGAATATAAGCGTTTTTGAGAGTGTTGAAAGAAACCATTTTACTCGCATCTACTTCAAATTCTATTCTTCTTCTTATTCTGTGACATAAAATGCTGCTATTTTCCAATTTCCTGATTCCAATACTAGTAATTTTTGGATAAGGCTCAATTATATATTACAGCATCGTGAGTATAAAGAGGTCAGTAAATATTTGATGAATTTTTGCGGTTTTTGGGAACGCGACGTTACTAAAGACACGTAATCTTGATTGATTGTCTACTGATCTATTGTATTTTTTAATATATTACGAACTATTCATGGAAACTTTGTCAACACACATAATTTAAATTGAAAAAACAGAGTGACAAAAAGACCGAATTTGACAAGTGCACAAAACAATAATAGGGAAGGAATGTTATAACGACATTCAATGATGTTCTAGTACTGGCATATATAGGCTTTAGTGTTGGTGCAGAAATAATAACACATGAACATTATTTTAATCGCCTAACAGTTGTGGCACTCGCTTGAAAGAATTATCCTAAATTAACGTATTCTCTGCAACTATTACCTTATACGGCAGGAGGCCATCACTCCTCAGTTAACCATAATTTCATGTATATTAATGTCTCTTTTTTGCGATTCATGTTATAGATATATAAAATTACCATGAATTCTACATCACAAAATATATTCAAAAAAGTTAATTTCATACAGAATCTGACGGGATATTGGCAGCAAATATGTTTCGTGCCACATCGCACGGCCGCGCTGTGTACTCCAGTGACGCAGTGCTCTGTCTTCTAATTTTGAAGTCGTAATTTATCATCGCAAAAATTCACGACGCAAACCCTACGATGTAAATTGCAGAGGGGATTTCATCAGGAGAGTTTAATCTTTCCGAACCGAAAAATTCACAACACATAATTCCCAATTATTAATTTGTTCTTTTTGAACCTACAGTAGACTGATTATTAATTTGTTCTTTTCGAACCTACGGTGAGCGCATTATTATTTTAATGTTTTCGGACCTAAAGTGAGCACATTAATACTTTAATGTTTTCGGACCTAAAGTGAGCGCATTATTACTTTAATGTTTTCGGACCTTAATTGAGCTGCCTAATGCCACGGTCGACAAATGAGCCCGTCTCTGCGGGAGGAGCTGATAAGGTCTGTCAAAAAGGAGCCTATCAGGAATTGGGCTGAAATATCTTGTCAGGAATGATTTCTTAACTTAGAAAAAAAAGAAACTATTTCTTCCGCATATCTTTTCCAAATTATACAGTATTGAAAGTTTTCATCATTGTGTACAGTACTTACGGGTTCAGTATGGATCAACATATGTAATACGTAGTCACAAAGTTCAGGTACACGTGTTAGTTCTTCTGAACTAGCACGGATAGACGGATACTATTGAAATTCTTCATTCCAATATAGGAATACCATTGAAATTCCTCATTCCAATAGACGGATACCATTGAAATTCCTCATTCCAATAGAGGAATACCATTGAAATTCCTCATTCCAACAGAGGAGTACCATTAGATTCCTCATTCCAATAGAGAAATACCATTGAAATTCCTCATCGAATCATCGTCATCAGCTGAACCTTCCATTTGAGGTGCAAGGCTTTGGCGCATCATTTTGTGGAGCTTTCGTGATTAAAGACGCACTCCCGGCCATATAAAGCTCAGTTTTCTGGTCGTCTCACAATGTATCCGAAGAGAAGAACTCGTCCCGTAAATTTCATTTGCTCCTTGCTGCTACTGTTAAGGGTCATTCTCACGGCCAGTCAGTGTCTGAAGACAGTGTTGGAAGACATCCAAGGAAGGGTATCGAATGCTTACTTTGCTCTCTATTCGGGAATCAAGTTGGAAGTCATGGGACTGTACAGACTCTTCTATTTTTTGATTTCCTCTATTAAGAGATAGTATGGGCTGGCTCCCCTTCCCTTGACTCCAGAATAGAGAACAAAGTTAGCATTCGATGTCCATATTTGGGTGTCTGCCGCACCGTCTTCAGGCATTGACTGATCGTGTGAAGGGGCTTTTACGGAGACTGAAGTGCTGGGATAAACTTGATGTTCTTTGCGAACCCTGAAGCCTGTCGAGCAAATATTTAATCATTTCAACATTGAAGATCCATCGATGACGCAGAATTATGGATGAAAGTTCTGCGCTCGTTTGCTAAACTCGAGGAAATTTTTTCAACTCGAAACGTGATGGCGTCCGTGAGGTCTGGAGGCATTGAAATATTAACGGGAGTGCAACTATTTATGGGTTACTGTGTTTTCTGTTCTTAAAACTCTTTTACTGCAGTGCGACGTTAAAAGGAAAATGTTTTGTACGTGCGAAAAACATTAATGCCATGAAACACCTTACATCATATATGTGTATGAGAGAGGTCAGCAGGGAAGAACTGTCAAGTGGACGTTTGGGGCGTGCGTGACCCCAGTAAAAGAAACCGAGCTGTACATTAGAAACAGAAAGAATCATAATGAATGGGCCATTTATTAATGTTTCACAGCACGAAACATCGAAACTTATTTGCATCATCCATTTGACTATGTTCTGAAGGAGTTAGATAGGAGAAAAATCACGGGTCTAGATTCAGGGGTACCTATTCCTGATGAGGTAGATTGTCAAAGTAGAGAGTCAATATCAGTAGTACAGAATACCGCATTGTTTCCCTAAACAAATACTGTCATCTTTGCCGCTTGAAACTGTTCTATTTTCGATCGTGCATCTGGAACTGTAACAAACAGGTTTGCTATTTTACGAAAATAATTGGCATGGATTCTCAAATTAGCCACAAAGCTAAAACTTTAATTAATTATTGGATGAAGGTGGAGAAAATGCTCATTTCTAAGAGATCTTCTAAGTGACACTCCCAAATGTTCCGCTTCTCTCATTCTAATTAACTAATTTCTAATCTACTATACACTTATACACAGTTGCTTGCTTGCTGGGTTGGTTGGTCCGCCTGTCTGTCACGTCCTATAAGGGTTTAGATAGGAGAAAATTCCTGTATCCGTTTTCGTAAACAAATAGCAAGACTGTAGGACAATGCAGTCCGTATCAGTGATTCTGAAAATATCATTATTTCATGTCAGAGTTACCGTAAATGAGAAGGCAAGTTAAGAATTTAACATCATTTGTCTCACGATTTTTGGAGGGGCGCGTCTACTAATAACTCAGATTTTAGTACTGAAGTAGTACTTTTAGTACTGACACTCCCTCTTCTTTGATTACTGAGAGATGAGTTTTGAATTTCCGTCCTATACGTTATTACTGAAGAGTGTGCACGGTTACAACAAGCATGCATGCAAGCAAGATGATGAGAGTTTTAGTATTATGATATTTACAGATTTTCTTTCATCTTTGATTTTCATCAGTAGCAGCACATTTGTTTCGGCAGGATGTGTGCTGTGCGAGGGCGGCTGGCAGCGTTCGGACTAGACATGAACAGTCTTTCTCCGTAATGGGACCAAGACTCTTCAACTCTTTGCCAAAAGATCTAAGAGAATTCGATGGTTCCCTGGACGTCTTCAAGAAGGAGCTAGATAACTTTGTACAAACTATCCCTGATAGGCCGCCCTCGCCTCATTATCATCAAACGGCGGAGGTAACCAGTGTCATTCAACACCATGGCACACCATGCACACAAAGCGGCGGCACCCTAGTGTGGCCCGGGCATGAAAGCCCAAACATCTTCAAGGTATTCAAAGCATTCAAGGTACACGCACGCAAGCACCACCCAATGCACGTGTGTGTACACGCATGCAAGCACCACCCAATGCTCGTGTGTGTGCACGCACGCAAGCACCACGCGATGCACGTTGTTTACACGAACGCAAGCACCACCCAATGCCCGTGTGTGTACGCGCACGCAAGCACGAACCAATGCATGGCAAACACCACAAACAGACCTCGGTTCCGGTGATCAACAAATTGTTCGGAAGCTTTCTGTCGTTTGTATTGACGAATAATAATTCGTCCCTGAAATTCAAACGTTAAAAGTATTGCAAACATTCGCATTGTGAGCAAAAATTGCGATGGATGCATGAGCGACTTTGATTGCAAGCATCTTTGAAAAAAATGCACTGATAAAAAGCCTGCGCGTTGTTGAGAGAGATCTGCGCTCTCGCTGCCGTATCAAGAATTACGACATGCAAACGACGGGACCTAAGTGTTATTGAATTGCCGGCCATGACTCATCGGGATTGGATGATGTTTTTTAGAATGTATTCTCACTAGCGTAATTATCCTCCGCTAAGAATTTTTCCTAAATATGTTTATTTAATTGAAATGGGAAATTGAGGCGCTATTTAACTTAACAAAAAATGCGCTATGCAAAATTATATGGCCGAACTTATCGAAATTGCATTGCTTTTAAGAGGATATTATTAAATCCAACCTCAAATGGAATATTAGTGTAGAAACATCATCACTTTGTTTTATAGTTGTAAAATGTGAAAGTTCAAGTGAATTCGGTCTGGGAATTTCGAAGGTAATTCATTTATTTTTTCCACTTTATGTTTCCTTCAATCCCGAAACTTTTTCTTAAGTAGAATATCATCAATAAATGAGTAAAAATAAATACATACAATGCATGAAGTCCGCTTAGATACTGTCATGTCGAGTTAAAACGTTGAGTTAAGCATTGATTTATTCGGAAATATTCATGCAGTATCACGGTGTGGCGTGCAGGGCGTTACGCAGGTTAAAAGATGCGGACGATAGCGACTGCGGCAGGGCTGCGACCCGCTCCGATGGTGGAGATGGGTGAAAAAATTATTCAATAACACTCAGGACTATCTGACCGAGACTTTTCTAACAGCTCTACGTACAAATATTACGCTATTCATGATGGTGGTAATGAAAAGTTCGTGTTATTTGGAGTAATTATTTTCATATCATATCTGGAGATTGTTCATCCGATCACAAAACCATTAATGAATTTTTTTTCGGTCATATTGTCAAATTTACATATTTAACATTTTGTCAAATTATATTTATATTTAACGTTGGGAAATTAAATATTACCATATCTAACACGTTGTGATATTATGAAAATACGTGGAGACTGAAACCATCATTTCATCATTAGAGACAAACAGGTCTCTCCTAAATAATGTGTTTTCACCCCATTGTGTTCACTCTCATTAGAGATAACGGTTCAAAAACTTATTAACACGGACTTAAGAACACTGTAATGATATTTCTAGCTCGAACGAATATGTTTTTCTTAGTAGTTCAAAGACATTGGTTCAAAATCATTAAATAATCTAGAAACTTGACATCTCTTACTGGGGCTTTTGACGGAGGACTTTACATAGTACGATTTAAATGACCAATAAATGACATTGTACCATCGACCCAGTGATATTCAAAAGAAGTCGAATATGACAGGCTCGGTTGTATTCGCTAGGGTCGGTTGATTGAAATGCCATCAGCAACGTGTCCTTCGCAGAGCTGCTGGATCCGAACCGTTAAAGTGTTTTACCATAAATGACGCAATTTTCAATTATTTGCATTTCATTGAATTGAAGGCTGATTACCCGCCCCAACAAATGGGGCGTGTGGGCGCAATGCCAGGGTTCCAATATGCCGTGATTTTGGTTGTGCACGATCCTATAAATGTTTTTTCAACGCCGATGCGCCAATAAAAACGAGCCGCACGCATTCCAGTTTTAGAAGATTGGAGTTTTCATAATTTCATAATGGCTGGAATACTGTAATTGAACCCGAGTTCCAATCTTCAATTTAGTCTTATACTTCGACGTTCATATTAAGTTTTTATTGCTCCTGTGTCCACTGTTATGCTTCATTGGATATTGGTTTTCTATAAATGCCAAAATGAAATTACTGAATATATACTCGTTGCAGCAGAGATAACAAGATCCAAGTTTATGAATATCCTCTGCTTGGTAATCAGTCATCTTTTCAGGCTAGAAATAATAAAGATTTGCGGATGCTGTGCTGAGAAGCGTCAAATATATCGGTACAAAAACGTACGCTATCACGCGAGGAGAAGGCTGATTTTAAGTAGGATAGATAAACTCATATGCCTATATAAATATTGCCCAAGTCCAACGAATATGCGCAGCTTGCATAAATCGTGATTTTCTGGCTTTCCTTCAAGTCTATTTTTGGAAGAGAGAAATAATGTCCGTGAGATCCCAAGAATATAATATCATCCTTCCAGCGCAGGGTTTCATGAAGACTTGACACAGGGCCGGACAGAACGCCCGATTGTCGCGCAGCAGACGGCCAGTGCAGTCACCACCTTCAGACAGACTCACGTCGACTCGAGGGATGTGGAGAAATGAGATTGTAGGTTCGCAGCTGAAATAAAAACAGGAGCATTTTATTGCACTGCAAAGGATGTGATTCTAAAATCTCTATAAACGTTAACTTCGAAGCACGGTCAAACACTGACACAGCAAACCATTGCTTCTGACAACCTCCATTAGGGTAACATTAGGATAACTAAGGTAAATTTAAGGTCAGCAAGGGGGTAAAATCTAAATAGCATTAGAGCTATTAGGGTAGCAATGAAGTAGCATTGAACGGGCTTCATTTAGTTAACATGAAGGGTAATATCTAGGGTAACATTAGGGGATCACATAATTATGGGGTAACATCTGTGTAACATTAAGGTCACCTGGGTGACATTAGAGTCATGTGGATAATTTGGGTAATACTAGGGTCATTATGGTAACATTAGGATAGTTTTTGACATCATCCATTAGGGTAAATTCATAAAGGTAACTTTAGTACAGAATAATGATGTTTTGAAGAGGTTGTGTGCAGCTTCAGGCACGATAGCTCCTGTTGCTTTTTGGTAAGGTTTTGGTGTTGGTGACGTCACGATCGCCCAGGAGCTGTGATTGGAGCTATGAGGGTCGGTCAGACTCAAGAAATTCGCAATGGTCAGCACCTCCATGAAGCTCTGGCGTTCAAATTTATGTAACATTTTGATAAAATTGATTTTAGAACTGACGAGTGTTAAAAATTAGGGGACATTCTACTTAACCAAAATTCTAAATTTTTCATTGTATCATTCGTAACTACTGGTGAACCAGCAGTGAATTTTGAACTTAAAACTTCCCACTGCAAAGAACATATCTGAAAAGCGAGGCTATTGAAAATAAAAAGAGCAAGAAAACTGCGAGGGCTTTCCATGTTTCTTTCCTCTACAAACAATGGTAATCTGGGCAGCCTTTACGATGTCCACTTTTCTTCAGGCTCGTGTTCAGAGAAGCTTTCAGCGCGTAAAATTAATTATAAGAAAACGTCATAAGCCTGAAACATTTTAGGTGTCGAAAGAACTTTCCATTCTTCTTTCAAAACTCAGATAGCAAAATAAATCGATATCGATTCGTGTCGCGAAAAGGCTCGATAACTTCAGACTCTCATTCTCCGATTTTACAGTCTCTCGATAATTACTGCCTTCAGCTAGCGAAGGGAAGATGGGCACATTTTTTAGCACTAAAGGACGCTTGGCACACTATATTTTTTTTCAAAGTGTCTCAATTTACGACCGTATTCAAAGAATTCCTGTTAGTTTGTAGCTGAAAGAGTTTACTAACGCGTATCACGGATTTCATGACATAAAGCCTCAGGGGAGCTGGCCTCTTCTTCAGATTTCAATTATAAAAATACCTCGAACAACAGGGAAAGAAATATAAATTAAAGATCACATGCCTTCTTGGAAGTTAATGCCGTCCTAGTCTCAGTTCCTTAACAAATATTCTTACACGCTCAGTGAACAAAAGTAATGGCTATCCGGCAAGCCTTTTGAGATTAATTTCTTCCGCCAGACGACAAAAGGGGAAACTCGGACGATTATTCGTGCTGGAAACCCATTAACTTTTTTAACTGTGCCGCTGCCGTGCGCCAGCTGCGAGTTAGTCTTGTTTTTAATTTCCTCCTCCGATGAAAAACTCACCAAAATTTTTCTAGCTCGATCTGTGATGCAGAAATCCTTAGCCTGCATCGAAGAGAATACAAAATCATATTTCAACAAATTTTCCGCTCCTATGATGACGAAGACGTAAAAGTGCAGCTTTATCCGTTGCTTTCAGGAGTTTGAAGAAGCGAATTGGAATAAATTTCGAAAGCTCCGTCTCGATTTATTCCTCTAAATAATGTTCAATTCTCGATGACTCGTTTTACAGTAAAATGCACGCGTTGAGAAGTTCCTATGCCTAAGATTTTGGTCTCTAAGCGCTTATGTCAATGTCTCTAATAACTTTTGGAGGCCTAATTGACGCTGAACTTCAACTGAAATGAGTTGCTTCCTAAAGCTAGAAATACTCCTGTAATACTGTAGAACGTAACAAAAATATTTAGAGGCTACTAATTATCATTTTTCGTCCCAAATCAAGGTCGTTTATGTTCTCCCAATTCAACATTTTTAGAGTAGAAGATGCATGGAATATATAACATGGTATCTCGATGTACGTTAAAAGAAATGCCCGGGTGCAGAGATGCTTAGATTTCTGCAGCTTTTCTATGATGAAGGATTAGCTTGCCTCAGGATATAAAAAAGCTCTGGCAATCTAAAAGGTTAACAAAATAATTGCAGCATTGCGCAGTCTCGCCAACAAAAGGATTTTTGTACTCTGCATAGCATTAAAACCATTAGACATGAACTATCACTTTTTGTTACTTGACATGAATTGAAAACCCCCTTTATGTACGTCATGTCATACGTAAATGCTGCACACCTAAATACATGTTTATTTTTTGCATATTTTTCCTGTCGTTTGGCTTTCAGGAGAAAAAAGCAATGGCAGCCTTCTCCAGTAGACTTTTTGAAGCCTTTTGTGCCGGACTGAGATTCTCAGTTAACCATTGTAGGTGTTTGAGCGCTCTTTGTATTGAATTGTGTTGTACTACGTTGTATTGTTTTCTATTGTATTATGTGGTATTTTACTGTATTTCTTTGAGCTTATTGTATCTATGCTATGTACCCATTTGGGAGCTGAAGTCTCCATAACTAACTCTGGCCGATTACCTCTGATTTCTATATTTCATCTTGAAAAAAGATTGATCAGGTCACCTCTATATAAGTATATCAGAGGGAGTATCACGTTGACACAATTATGTAGATCAGTACATTATGTGTCGTACTAATATCTCCACACTTTTATATTTTATGCCTCATGTAGTCGATTCCAAAGTATTAGAGCAAAATTTTTCCTACATTTCCTCGATGGAATACGTCATACGTCATTGTCATTTCAATACTAAAAATATTCTCAATACAACTTAACTTCTTTAAGAACAATGTTCCCTTGCTCATAAAAATTTCTCTAGTTATTTGTCAAGTGATTATGTAACGCGAATCATTTCCAAGTTTCATTAACACCATTTTACGAGCCCATTAAAAGCCCTTCACCCTACTACACCCGTCCACCGTCCTCCAAGCTTGAACAGTACCTCTCCTTCTCCTCCTTTTCAACGTGGCGCGTTATGTTGGTCTTTTTCATGCCTCTGTTTTGCCACATTCTTTCCTGGGGCGCAACCTGACTCCAAAAATCCATTAGGGCGCAAGCCATCGCAGAGCGTGGCTCGATGACACTCAGCCCCGGCCAGACCTCTCGGCTCCTCTGCTATATATTCTGAAGCCTCACGGCGCGTGCACGGGCTTGGGGGCGACACGTTTCAGTAACCATCATGTCTCGATCGAGATGGAATGAGGTGGAAATGAAAATCAACTCAGGAGGAGGAACACTTTTAAAGTCTTCGAGAGCGGTTAAGAATCGATTTGTAAATTTGCTGAGTATTAAATCAATGTGTTCTTCAGTAGTAAAATTAAGCAACATTAACGAGAATAGCTTGCAACGGCCGTTAACTTGTGCGTTGTGCCGAAACGTTAAAAGGCACTCCCTGAGTGCCGAAGTGTTAAAATATGAGTTGCCGCTCTTTAAATTCTTTGTCCATAGGCAACCAATCAGTGGAATTGGTAACGATCAGAGTAAGTTAAACTTTCGTATCAAATACCGTAGATTTTCACTGCGTCTCGCATCTTAGCACGGGTATCTCTACTGTGTTCTACCAGTGCTGTGACATGATTAAATAAAATGTGGCAATCACTGTTCTCAATAGTACAGGGTATTTCAAAAAACAATTACCTCATTTTAATTGTTATTTAAAACTTTCTAACATATTGAATAAAAAAATTCATTCTATTGGAAAATATTACCGTATTCATATGTTGCATAATTTTAGATATAGTAAGGGGTTTAATCACTCAACATTTTACTATAGACTTCATGGTGAGTTATAGGATGATAGCACTGCTTTGCGCTCTTTTTCATGATATATGTACTTCATCAAGGTCCTCGAATACCACATGACATCTTAGAAATTAGGAAGTCAACAAATAAAAAGTTCCCAGACAACTGCTCAGATTTCCAAGCGTGCAATATTTTATCCCAACAATTCTAGAATCGGAAATTCACAGCGAAAATATGTGTTAGGAAAGTGTATACATAGATAGTATTGGATCGTACGTAGAAAGATAATTATATTGTTTGAAAAAGTACATATACTTTTTAAACCATTCGTCTGGGTATTGTTTGACAGTCCAGCGTTTGCACCCTACGGGCTGGGCTGAGAGGGTGCAATTGGATCAGTCGCGACAGCTCAGGCGTTAAAGAACCGTGAAATGCTAGAGCTCTTCATCATTGGCACACGTGCTGCTGTATTTCTGACATCCATGCGCAGACTATTTCTGAAAATTAAACTATGAGTAATTTTTAAAAAGCGAGTACTGAGAAATTCCAAAAACAATGCATGCATCGAGCGTTTCTTAAAAACGTGCGTAGATAATTTTCAAAAAGTTTGAATAGAGTATTTCGGAAAACCATCCATAGGATATTTCTAAAATCAATGCGTACAGTACTGCTATACGCCGTGCGTCGAGCATTTCTTTGTTCAATTGAAAAAGTGCTTACTATGAAAATTAATGGTATGTACATTTAATTTCCAATGAATATCATGCAACTGTAAAATACACTGTA
>VOMN01045540.1:0-12555 GCA_014899125.1 Orchestia grillus | reverse complement strand
CGTAGGGGCCACACACAAGGCACGTAGGGGCCACACACAAGGCACCTGTCCGTGGCACTGGCAATGTGCTGCCTGGAGTCCATGAGCAGGAGGCAGAGGAGGGCGAGGGCAGAGCTGCGCACGCCGCTGTGGCGCTCCCCCAGCAGGCACACTAGCAGGGAGGGAGCCTGGCCCAGCAGCGGCACCCACAGTCGCAGCTTGCCCCCAGCTCCTAGGGACTGTACACTGCACTGGTGGGTGTGACTGTACACTCTGCACTGGTGGGTGTGACTGTACACACTGCACTGGTGTGTGTGTGACTGTACACTCTGCACTGGTGTGTGTGANCTGCACATATTCACGCTGAGACGTGCAGTAGAGCATATGCCCAAATGTAAGTCTCAATGTACGTGATCCAATTAACCCTTTAGTCACCTGAGATATGTACTAGCCATAAATTTTCCACAAGTGTAGCGAGATCTACTTGTCACAAAAACGCATTGATGTAGACTAAACCTGACATTCATATGAACAACAATCAATTAGTTTGTCTTACTCAAAACCATTCATTCAAGTCAACTGACGCAAAAATGTGATCCTTACATTTACTATTCAGTTATGCAAAAGAAGCCTCAAGTGGGTTAAATGCCACCCGACGATGCCATGGTAAGACTTTTCAATGTAAGGTCCTACTAGCAAGCAGTTCTGCGAAGTAGTTTGTGCATCTCGTTCTTGGCTCGACTGGTGTCCCGCCTCTCAAAAATATCGGGTTAAATCTTCATTCATTCCACCGGGGGAACTGAACATGAATGGAAGACAGGCATGCTATCATTTGCATTTCTGAATCCATTTCCCAACATAATCCATTGCGTCACATAATCCATTACATAACATAATTCATTACATCACATGATCCATTACATCACATAATCCATTACATCACATAATCCATTACATCACATAATTCATTACATCACATAATCCATTACATCACATAATCCATTACATCACATAATCTACTTTCTCTGTAACTTCATTTTTGAAGTCCTTCAACCACTATTATAATTCAGCATTCTCTTAGGTCACTCGGATGCGTACGAGTGGCTGACTACCTACTCATCCACGCTCATTTTATTGAATTATTAGTTAGTTAAAAGCTCCCTACCCACATGAAATATTATTCAAAGAGAGTGAAAAGACAAAGCTTCATTTAGTATGAACTACGTAGAACGGGGAATCTATGCACAAAGTGTGTTCCCACTCAGGATCCCCTGAGCACAGACAGCAACTTTATAAGGAAGAGGACGAAAAGAAAAAGAAGAAATAGCAAAGAAGGTGAGAAAAATTCATGAAAGCAAAGTGGGCAAGAAAAATTAGATTAGATTTGGTTTGATCAGTAGTTAGTTCAAAGCGCCCTAGCCCCAAAGAATACGACCTCAAGAGAGCAAAAAAAAGAACCATTTAGGGTGGATTTTAAAAAACGTGAAATCTATGCATAGGTGTGTTCACACACAGGATTCCCTACACAAAGATATAGCAGGTTAAGAAAGAAGTGGAAGAAAAGATAAAGAATAATATGTGAAGAAGGCATAAAAATAGGAAAACGCAAAGTTGGAACGAAAGATAAAAATCCTGAAGGCTAATTTACAGCTGAAATAACCTAACAGCGTCCCCTGAGGTTGCCAGTTCCCAAAGCTTTTGATAAACTAACCTAACCTAACCGCATTGCCTCTCCTACGCTCCCTGAGGGCTCATACGCATTGATTGCTGTCCAATTGTTGACAGCAGCAGTTCATTTCTTCTTACACTCTAATATTTCCATTCAGATTTATCCAACATCCAGGTGAGCCCAAAACTTAGTCACTTCTTTCACTCCGATAATATTTAAATCCCAGCAACAGGTCAAAACTTCTTCAACTTCTTAGGTTCTTAAAGACAATACAAGACATTACCAGTGACTTAAAGACAATACAAGACATTACCAGTGACTTAAAGACAATACAAGACATTACCAATGACTAATCAAGAGAATTAGTTCACGACGCTTTGCTCCCTGCTGACAGCAAACCGAGATATTGTAGCCCCTTTTCCCCCCCACCTAATTTAGAGAACAACACATCGTACACAAACAGGTCCTGTCATTTCTAGAGCAGAAGACAATTACATGTTCCACTCAAAACCAGTTTTCAGTTAATTCTAACGCAAGTTTTTAATTTATGACTTCATTACATGATATTTTTACATTGTTGTTTACATTTTAGATTGCTTTTCGACGGTGTAGAACAAATAATCAATTACCAGAGCGTCCTAAATGCCGTAGCTTCACTGTAGTTGCTCACGTCAAGAATTATTTTTCAACCGACCACATATAAAGACACTGGCCATATAAAGTTTTTGCAAATTTGTTCACAATTGAGTATGTTTTACGTACTGAGTGAGTACAAGTTAAGCTGAGACTGAGGTGTTTCTGTAGGATTAACAGAGTCTATCTACTACTAAAAGTCTGAAATGTTTGCTTGCTTACATTGCCAGGAAATGGAAAATGTTACGGAACAGGATATTAAATTTTCATTATCAGGACTCGATACGTTATTGAGCTGTAATCAAAATCCCATATTATACAAAACAAAAAAACTTGCCTTCTATTTCCGTCACTTAGTGAGTTAAACTTTTCACCTGATAGAATATACTATCACCATGGATGTTATGGTACTACTTGAAACCTCTCAAGAGGACCCCGTGCGACACTTCTTTCTCACCGTGAGGAGGGCAGAGAGCGCGGCGAGGGCTGCTTGTCTCACTCTGGAGGTGAGACGGCTGGTGCTCCACACGCCCCTCTCCTCCTCCATCACTTCCTCCCACTCGCTGCCGCTGGTCAGTGTCTCCGCTGACTCTCCATCCGATCTTGCAGTTCGCACTGAACCCTTACTAACAAATCCTGTCGCAGGTCCAGGGTCTCCATCGCCAGATGTCAGCCTCTTCACTGCTGTGACGTCACATGAACCGAAGGGCACGGCACCTCTACTACGAGTAGGAAGTACTGTGGTGTTAAGGTCACCCGGTGATATTCTTCCATCTGCAGAAGGCCGTTCAGCATCGTCCACAGAAGATGCCACAACGCCGACACTGATATTTGCCTCAGCTGCATGAATTTCTTGATTACCTGCTAACAAGTGGTCCGCATCACCTTTACTTTGCCCGCTTGTGGGTGCATGGATGACCGAACCAGCCGTAGATTTCGTGGGTAGCATTTTGCGGTATGCAGATTTGCTGTTCAAAGAATCCTGAGACCACGCTCCAGCTGCTGCAGGTAGCTTTGTCTCAGCCTCTTGACTCAACTGAGGACTGCTTGCTGTTTACGATAAAATCCTTGAGAATCAATATTTTATAGTTCGTGCGAAAAGATTTTATGCGGTGCAGTATAGTCAACTCTATAATTTTTCATGTTCAATACCAATGAGACTAATCGATGTAGATAAGAAAGGAATGAAAGCATATTAGTGGGTCAACTAATTTTAATACTACACTGAAAAATGCCAATCAATTGAGGTGTAGCTGAAATGGCACACTCAAAAATTTTGTTTGCTATCATACATGGCATAAAAATAGCAAATTAGTCGTGCATGTTAGGTCTCATTTAATTACACGTGAATTGACAAAACATAGACATATTAACACTAAATGGAGGTATTTCGAGTAGGAGACACTTGAGTGATCATATCAACTCACGTTCACGGTGCATCAATGCACGACTAGACACGAAAACAAAGGCTAGAACTTTGCTGTCAAACTTGCAGGTACAAGTTAATTTGCAATAACTTAGCAAACACTCACACTTTATTGCGGAACAATGCGAAACAAAATACATGGCTACTTCTCAAAACGAACTTATGAAAACTTAGACCACGCAAGTTTCGTACTAAAATAACAAAGAATTGCACAACCTCAACAATAAATGCACTAAACGGATTGGAGAGTTGGGTAACACTAATAATGTTCTCTCACGGGACACAGTGCAAGCCTTTTTTAACTCTTACGACCCATAGCAGCAGAAGAGACACGATGGGGTACACTTTCTGCGAATTTCAAGTGAAGACAGATGACCCACTCACCAGGGGCAGGCGCTGTGTGGGCACATGTGAAGCCCAGAGTGGCGTTCATCTCGCCGGTGTCTGGGGGCCGGAACGAAGAGGGCATACCGCGTGACGCAGGGCTGAAGGAGGCGAAGGGGTTCCGGGGGATTCTACCCCTAAACCCTCTGGGGGATGTGGAGGGTTGAAGTGCAGGGTTGTGATTGTTTGGAGACGTGGTGAGATTTGATAAAGACTTGATGGAATGTTTGGGGCCGTTCAAAGAGGACGAGTTGATGGCAGGAATGTGTTCATTTGGTAAGGAATACTTTTGGTCTATCACAATGGAAGAATTTCCCGAAGTTGAGTCACTAACTGGCGTGTAAGTCGTGATGGAAGAGTCTGAAGCCCGAGAGGAGGAGGAAGGATTGAGATAGCGGTGAAGATGAGTTTTTTTGCGGCGTATACGCTTGCGGCGGTTGCGGTTCGTGAAGTTGCTCTGCAATGGAAAGCAAAATAAATATTGCGCAAGATGTAATGTAAATAAGGTAATAACTGTATAATTAAGGTAATAACTGTATAAATAAGGTAATAACTGTATAAATAAGGTAATAACTGTATAAAAGGTAATAAAAAGCTGGTCAATATGCACAGAAATAAGTGATGTAATGCATGAACAGTCGCTGGCACTTCAGCTACAGGATATCGCTCAGTATTTTAAGTGCGCACAGATGAATGCAATTTTAAATACTAATGAGAAACATGAAAAAACTGATCAGTTAGTTCTTAGTGCGGCAGCAGGAGGACTAAAGCAGCGACAGGCTAAGTTGAAAAATGTAGTATTTTAGTGAATGCATGTAGTTACCTCACAGACACAGAGACAAGATGGTAAATGTAAGTGCAGCGTCAACTCTCTACCAACATTGCTTATATATACGACGCGTATAATAAATGGCTTTAAATTTGAACAGCAAATTTTCACAATGAGACTGCGTTGTTCAGTGGAATGCGGCTCCGTCGCACACACCACTATTACAGGCTTTATATTTTCTTAATATTTGCACTGCACCGTAAGCCAAATATGGCACACGGTTGCCCCAATTACCCCTCGTACCTCACTATTGGTAGACGCATCATGAGCCAAGTTCATAGTAGATGCAGGTGTAGCATAACTTTCAAATTCAGAGAAGTCGTTTATTTGTTAAACAGATTCGGATCATGTACTTTTTCAACTAACTGAATATTCAAATTTCTGTTCTTAACCTTCAGTCGGAGGAGCAAGACGCACCTTGACGGAAGTATCGTGGTCTGAGGAAGACAGCAAGAGCTCTGCCTCGTCCTGCAGCGCCTGCTCTGTGCTGTGCTCTGCAGGCGTAGAGGCAGCGAATCTGTACGCTGGCAGGCCGTAGAACATGTAGGGCCTGCGAAGTGAGTGCATTTATCATCATTTCATGTTGTATTAATCCTATACAAGGTAACTGTATCTCCAGTACTCAAAGTCGGAACGAGAGACCAGCAATCACAGCTAACAGGTCAACAGAAGAGAGCGCACAGAGAGACGCGTTCACGGTGCGCACAGAGAAACGTGTTCACGGTGCGCGCAAAGAAACGCGTTCACGGTGCGCGCAGAGAGACGCGTTCACGGTGCGCGCAGTGAGACGCGTTCACGGTGCGCGCAGAGAGACGCGTTCACGGTGCGCGCAGAGAGACGCGTTCACGGTACGCGCAGAGAGACGCGTTCACGGTGCGCGTTAACATTCGAACGAAGCATTGAGCCTGTAGTGGCCGGCGCTCGAGGCGAGGCTTCAGCCGTCCAGAGGGGACACGCCGTCACGCACTTAAAAGAGCATCCCTACGCTTAGGAACAGAAAATTTTAATAGAAATATTTTTTGGTTCAAGACATTGCCAATAACTCATGCAAAAACATAAGAAGACGAAAACCAAGAAAGACCAACTGTTCTCCACTGCAGAACCCAAATGGCAAACTGAATATCTTGCAAGAACAATAAAAAAAGCGGTTATTCAAATGCCCGAGTAGTACCAGTAAATACTAGTAAATTTTCTGGCGCTTTAGTGACTTTGACTATGTCGCGTCTAACGTCTCATAATCTAGGAGCTATCCACCTCTTACACCATTATAGCGAGATGATTTTCTTCACAAGGCCAAACATACCATAAATATCACCAAACAAAACGGCAACAGATAAGTAACTGGCATTTCAGAATCTTCTAGCATGTACCGAAACAGACAAACTTCTCTTCAAAGCTCTAAAGCTGAATAGGTTCTAAGTTCCCAGAGGTAGAAAACGACAGATTTTGGGCAATTTTCTTTTTCCTCTCCACTTGATTCCTGCACCATCGCATGTTCAGGTCTGGAAAGAGCTCTAGCGTCATCAAGAGAAGAGGTCGCAGCACGCTATTTTCATCATTCAGAGAAGTGGTTTCAGAGATGTAGAGGACAACCGAGCTCTGGGATTTCAGCTGCCCACTCATTTACGGTCGAGCGCCGCACTTACCCTGCGACCCTCGTGGGCAGCAAACGTGGTGCGCTCGGCCGCATTTGGCTGCGTCTGAGGTACACGTAGCGAATGGTACATGTTGGTAGCTGGTTTATCACAGCTTATTGAAAACACATCGTGTGATGTCATTAACGTCTTGGTATCATAGCGGGTGCAAGGGATTTCACAGAAAATTCCGATCATTATTGTATTAGTATCCGCATTTCGAAGATGTGGGTAACACTCTCTTGAAGCGGCTGAAAAATTTGGGCAAGCCACAATAATATGCTGCACTGAGCGGCACAAAGCAATCATTGCAGCAAGGCTGGGGACGACGTTCCATCAGAGAGTCGTGGGTAAGACGGCAGTGCCCAATGCGCAACCGCCCAAGGGCTATCTCCATTTGCCGACTGTGACATCTGGCGGAAGCCACAACTGGCGGAAGCCACAACTGGCCGAAGCCACAACTGGCCGAAGCCACAACTGGCTGAAGCCACAACTGGCTGAAGCCACAAATGGCGAAGGCCCACTCCTGTATAGTGGATTTAACTAATCTCAGTTTATCATTATTTACTTTTGCACTCCACCGATATCACTCGTCTCAAACTTTTAGAGTCCGTAAATATTGTGAAGCTATTATATGGAATTTATATTATCATATCGAATGCTTCGACCAAGGCATACAGCTCCACTGAAAACAGACATTTAGGATTCAGCCTCCTAGCAGGCACTCGCTCACCCGAAACTGCAACACAGCCCACTGCCATATCAGTTTTTGAACCCTCCATATAGACCCTGCAGCTGTCTTCGTGTTGTTCCAAGACATGGTCCAAGAAAAGACTCTACAAGGCCGTGTTAGGGAGTAGGTCTTTATTTGGAAACTTGCACCCCGGGCAAATGGTGTTGCATCCACCACGTTGTACGGCTTATAAATTGAACAGCTAATACTTTGAAGGAAAGGAGCAGCAAAATGTCTGCTAAGGCCTCGTAATAAATCATCGATCCCAAACTGCATGAAAAGAAGGCGTGTTCACCGGGTTGAACACGCACGCTAAGCCAAGTCGAGGACAGAGTGACGGTCCGCACTCCAAGAAAGGCTAGATATTCCCTTCAGTAGGTTCTGCCGTTCGATGCTGTCGTCTCCAAAGTTTAAAGTTGGGGTTTCCAAGTCAATTTACCCCCAAGGGCATATCAAATTGGTCCAGATCATTGCGAAAAATTTTGCTTGGTCCGAGAACACCAGGATGTAGAGGAGGTTGATCATCATGAAATCATTTTCCAGGGTAATAAAAAGCAACACTCTTCTCAGAAGACAGTAAAGCCATTGATGCCCATCAGCTAACACTAGCGACAGCTAGTTGTACTCTCTGGGTTAGCGCTGGTAGATAATTTGAAGAGGTATAAATCATGGAGTCTATAAATTGAGATGCAGAGACACTGGGTGGGAGAACCGTTGCGAGCTCATTGACAGCAGCCAAGAATATGGTACAGCTAATAACACTCCCCTGTGGGACACCCCTCACTTGGATCTCAACAGGAGATAAGGCTGCCCCAACCCTCACAGGAAAAGGCGTCTCTTCCAGAAACTGTTGGATATAAAGCGGCAAGTTTCCCTTTAACCCTTTTGTGTGGAAATATTGGAGAATACCAAACCTCCAAAATGCCCCAGCATCTTTACACATTGTAGACACAAACCCTTGATTTCATTTACTATCCAAAAATTTATAACTTATAAAATTACTCACCATTTCAATTATTTAAATTTAAATTTTAATTAGTTTTACATCTTTTATTACTATTTCAGTAGGTTTGATCAATAAACCAAACAACGAACACGCAGTCCAGCACACACCTGCAGGCGGTGATGAGGGTGTGGGGCAGGAGAGAGTCCGGTGAGCAGACGCCGAGGATGTGCCTGGCGAGCCCCAGGAGGCCGTACACTGCCTCGCTGTGGCCCACATTCTGGGGACATCACACCTTGTGAGCACACACGTGCAACTCTAGTTATTTGTGTTACCTGGTATATATTGTACTGTAGTATATATGTATACTGCGCTCTTTTGTATACATTGCACAGTAGCACACAGTGTTTTCAAGTACCTATTGCACTGTAGCACACATGCTTCCTCATACATCTTACACTGATGCACAGGGTATACTAATCAGATATTTTGGCTTCTAAATTCCTTATGGGCACAGTTTACAGATAAATAGACACTAGTGCAAACAGCTGAGCGCAAGACACGTCATCCTCTCAACCAAGAAAGACAGATTTGAGTAAAAGGACGAAATAAGCCTCATAACTCAACTACAGCAGACACATAGACCTATCATTGTCAGTTCCATGCAAACAGGTTCAATTACTACCTACATGACAGCGCTGTCAGCCTGAGGTACACCTAGAGGAACAAGCATCATCAGTACACCAAGCCAAGTTGATGTTACCTTAAATGTTGACTGCGATATGCCACAGTGGCGTCGTTATTCTTACCGAAGCGTGACCATTAGTGCTCACGCAGCAATCAACGTATTAATGCCTTTCAAAACCTTGGTCAGGTGCATCAATAAGCCCTAAAACTGGGCATTTTTAAATGTGCTCAACTCTAACGGTTCATCTTCAGCTTAGTTGAATCCTAAATTTTTTCTGCACAACTGAAATACATGGCAGAACCTCTAACAGCCTTACCTTTGTCACACGCATTTTTCATTAATTTCATGAGGTGCAAGTACAAAGTAAGCGTTATGACTCACGTTTAACACACCCAAAACTCTGTCTGTAGATGTCAAAAATAGAAATTTCTGTAACTTTTAAGACAGATTGAGGCGCATGACCAAAGCCTTGCTTCCATCCATGTTCAGCCCTGCTATCTCCACACACACTGCTGACCGAACGTCAGAATATTGGGGTAAAGTTTTTCTGATTCATAGCCTAACTTTTCAACAACCAGAAGGCTTTACTAATTACTTCACTAAATACATATAGTTTATTGTATTTTTTTTTTTGCAAGGGACAGACGCGTCATGTTTTCTCCCAAGGTTGTGATAATAGGAGCAAAAAAATGGAAGTCTGCAGAAATCCCATTAGTTCTTATTTGCACCAATCTAAACTAAGCACAAAAAAATTTTAACGCTTAAAAAATTTACACTGAATCAAATGAAACAATTTCACTTTTAGAATTGCGTACATGTACAGGGTGTCCAAACGTAGACAGTATAATTTTAGGATTATAAAATTCCGTATATTGCAGAGCTATGTAATCATTTATATGTACCTAATCTAGTTTGAAGGTAACGATGTCTATTTCATATTTCAGAGTTATATTTTTCTAAAGATTAAGTCGTTTGATGGCTGTTCTGTAAAATGCTATTGTATTCCTCCATAAGAAAGGAAAAAGTTATTTGTTAATGGCAGAAAAACTGGATGCTCATCGTAAAACGGGGTGAAAAGTTGTGAAAAAGTTTAAAGAAACTGGTACAACCAGTAACCGACCCAGTTTACGGCAGAAAACGGGCTGTTCGGAGATCATGACGAATGAAAACATGCGAGAAAAGTTAACAAAAAATCCTCGTCGCTCTGCTAGAAAATTAGCTGCAGAGGTAAGTCAGACTTCAATGCGTCTACTGTTAAAGGAAAATCTCGAGACCTTCCCTACAGAAAGCAGAAAAGGCTAAGCTTACAACCATGCATGAAAGAATGAGACTAGACAGATGTCGACGCACCATTAATTTCATGCTGAAAGGCATGCTACTTAATTTGGTTTTCACTCATGAGTAGAAGGTTTCAACTCTCCGAATAACAGTTTTTGACAGTGATGGGTCGCTCGAACCCAGAAACGTGAGTCAACGTCAAGCTTTCCTGTCAGTGATGGGTGTGAGCTGCGATCACTGCTACTGGAAGATTTCCTCTCGGTCTTGCTCCATCACGGATTAAAAATAACATCCAGCATTACACGTCCCAACATTTAAGAAGCAAAACTGTTCTCGTCGGCACGTGGACACTTTGATGCAAACCTTGGACCCTTCAATAAGACTCTGTTCCATTCAATGGTTCCAAAAAGACCCAAAGTTTGATTTAGGCACACATTCTTACATTCAACATCAACTAGATCTAAACCGATTCTTTTTTCAGTCTGGTCCGTTTAGAAAGCAAGGTCAGCAGTTCTAATCATGCGTCGCACGATGATGTGAAGGCTGAAGGCTACACTGCATCGAGAATGGGCTGATCCCACGAGATACACTGTGTGCCACTAGTGAAATCTTCCAAACACAACTCAAGGATGTTATCAAAAGTAACGGAGGTCATATTGAATAAATCTTTTTCATTATTGTTAACGCATTCCCTACCTGTAATTCCGTAAATTAAATTTCATTTTAACCGCTTTTTCACTGAGAAATCTCACCAAACCTCTGCTGCCATGGCTTTGACATACCCAGAATATTGCCGCTAAGCTGTTATACTTTAAAAGTACGTACCTACATACAATGCCCTCCAGTGTATGAATACAGGTAAATTTAATAAAACTACTCAATTTCCAATGATTCAACTTTTAAAATAAAATACATTATGTTCTCTAATATTAGCCTATGCATTATATTCAATACAGTTATAGCAAAATAATAAATAAAAATGCTCACTACCTAAACTATATAAAAAGGGCTCTCATACAGCAAATACAATAATTTGTAAGAGAAAATATTTTTCCAAAATATCAGTCATGCGAGCGCAATACAACTCAAGTGAGACACTGGAAGGCAAAGTGGAATAATCCTGTTTTTGAGCCCAAAAAGAACTACATCTTCAAATTGGTTGGAACTCAAACTCAAAGTTAACTCAAGTCTCACAGCAAAGGGGTGGTGTGTCTGCAGCAGCAGCGTCACCGCCTGTAGCACCTCGGTGAGGGCAACTGCAGCACTTGAGCTGCCAGTTTTCTGGAATGTGATATTCAATTAGCTAACAACAATTCAAGGTAGATTGCTATTACTAGCATAATCAAAATGCTGCCTAAAGTGGCAATGATGTGGTTCAATGGCACCGATGTAGTTAAATGACACTAATGCAGCTTAACCCTATAAGGACCAGCTTACAGGGACCCGCAAAATTTAGGAAATAAACATTAAAAGTACTATTTTAAGTATTGATAGTCATCAGAGATAAATAAAACTTGTACTCCTCACAGAACATGTGTTGAAACAGCAATGGAAACAGAAAAATTAAATATAACAATTAAGTTGTTTGATAAAAAATGTACCAAAATTAGGTAGGCAAAAGTTCACAACACGTTTCGAATTTTGATATTTTCACATGAATATTGTGCAAGGTAACATTGGTGGAAGGTTTTCAAGTTTCTAGAATGTTCTGGATTACGCTATGGGTACCTAATGTAGGCGAGAGTATAAATATTGTCTCATTCTTCAACAGAGGGAGAAGCGTCATGTGAACATTCACGCCATGAAAAAGCAGAAACAGATTGATCAATAACTTCGAAAATGTATCGTAAGTTTTCATGAAAGTGGAGTTGGTTATAGAAAAAAATTTTCAACAGTTAATGGTTCCTTTGAATTCATTTGGGGAGACGATTCGTCACTAGAAGACGCACAATTCTACGCTTCCTTTGGCAAGATCTGGTCGTCTTCATAAAATTATCAAATGTACATCAAGATTATTAAGAAGAAGGGTTAGTAATTCACCTAAAGTTACTCTTGATGTACTCCAGCAAGATTAAGAAGGAACAAGAGTTAACGTTAGGAAGAACACAATTAGCTGATGACTTCGTCTTCAAGACATATTCTCTGGGTCTCCAAGGAAAACTCCACTTCTGAAAACAAAACAGGTTAGTGATCCACTGAATTTTACGAAGGAGTGTGAGTAAGACTGCAGAGTTGCAAAATAATGTACTTTGGCCGAATAAGATGTCAATAGAATTGTTTCACAGGAATACGGTAACGAAAGTTTGGAGAAAACACGGCAATGAATTCTCATCAAAAACACTATTTCAACAATAAAATT